>CAEGAF010003208.1:0-22969 GCA_903067075.1 Micropoecilia bifurca
AAGCAACTCTAAACAGCATGGTTTTAATTTGAGATTTAAAGACACTCAGTGTTTCAGCTGTTTTACAGTGCTCTGGAGGTTTGTTCCAAATTCGTGGTGCGTAGAAACTTGTAGTGAAATCGATGATTTAATGAAGGAAACTCAAAACATTTCAGGATGACGGGCAGCACGGCAGAGAGGTTAGCATACAGCTAATTATGGGTAGCAACTGATGATACTGAAGACTGAATAGGAGAGCTAAGCTTAACCAGGACTATCCAGTTCAACTGGCCAGCACACAACAGACAACACTGACAGTAGATGACGACGTTAGACAAAGACCCGACTAGAGACAAAGACAACAAGTGGGTTTAAATACACAGGGAGGATAATCAGGTAACTAGACACACCTGGGAAGCAACCAACGGGGAAGATGCAAAGACAGAGACTCACAGGACAGAAACTGAACACAGAAAACCCTTAAAAATAAATAGACAGAAACACGGATCATGACAAATTTGTTATCTTGATTTTTGATTTAGAATAAAAAGCTCTCCTGTTCACAGGTTCTTTTTTATTCAAGAAGCCCAAATAACTTTCTGGTTATGCAAAATAACGAACAATGCGTGTATGCAAAATGGTAACCACTGTTACTGTTTTTAGATAACAGTAGTAATCAACAAATTAAGGAATCAAGTCTTCAAGTCTTAATACTAGTATTTACGTACAATACTAAAACGCACTACTCTGGCTGAAGGATCTCTGTCTTTCTTAAAGCTAGAAGAAAAAAAAAAGTTTGGGCTCAAAGGGAATGCTGGTACGTTTTTCCAGATATGGAAACTTTTATCTTCTAGTTTGACTGACTGAAGTGGCTGTGACTGAGAGGAGTGCAAGCACAAACATGTTCAATCAGATGGGAAGAACATTTTAAATAAGGTGGTTGTTAGTAATTTGAACCCCAAAAGATTCCTTACATTATCCTGACAGCCTTTTTATGAAGTGTTGTTAGATATTGCTGTGGATTGAAGAGAATATTTTTCCTTAAGCAAAGCAAAGCATGCTAGTTGGTTTTCACTAAAGCCTGGAGCAACAAGTTGTTCTCGGTCTAGATGGGAGTCATGTTTACGGTCATAAGGTTGCAGAATGTTGTCTGGATAATGTATTTAAAGAGTTATATTGGTGACGTTATGGTTCTGCCAACGTCACTACATACTGGAGAATGTTGCAGCACTGCTGATGGAGAATATCCACCATCGGTCAGTCAACTGGTTCACTTTTCTTTACATGGAATCCTTCACGTAAGAAAATCTGGTCATCTGACCTGCTTTAACTTTTTGCAACCCACTTGTTTTGACTAGGTGACCTTAGATGAATCTAAAGGAAAACGTATGAGAAAAGTGTTACAGGTTGGGAAAAGTACTCCCACCACTCACTCAGCTTTGGACTCCACCCTCTCCTGTGGTAAATATCAGGTTTGAACATGGGTTCAAGAACTAATTTCTACCTCTGTCTGTGAGTTATGTGATATTGGGAGTTTGCATGGATTAATTTGACACTGAGAACAGCTGTCTTCAGCGGGTATTAATACTTACTTACATGTCTTTCAGGAAGCTATACAATATATATCATTAACCCTTTCAGGCATGAATTATAATCCTTTGTATCAGAATTTTTTGGATTTTCTTAAGGCATAAAAAAATGGTAGGAAAAAGACTTTGTAAAAAATTTTTGTTTTATTTTATATTTTTTAGGTTATCAATTGTAATTTTCTCCAAATACAAAGTTGTTATTTGAAAAATACATCAATAGTGTTGCTCTGTAGGGGTTATCTGATGTCACAATATGTTTTTGTTTTTTTTACCTGCAAGAGTCGTCTACAGTAGGAGGAGGGACCGGGTCGGTCGGTCGGCATGCTTTTTTTTCTGTCGGCCATATTGGATTTAACAAAAATTATTTCATGAATTTGTAGCTGATGGCTAGTAGTTGATAGTGTATTTTATGATGCATTAGTGTCCACTTCAGTGCTCTGTGTTCATTTATAACATAAAAATCCACAAGAAGCGCAAGAAAATGGCTTTTAGATAGCTGTCCGCTGCAGTGACCACTATGCATTAAAGGGTTAATTCACATGTATCGTGTTCCCTTTGTTTGTTTCTTTTAAGCAGCCTTTATGTCCAACATGTTTTAAGTAAAGCTATTTTTCTAAACTTAAAAGAAAGTGTTTAATATATATTTTTTTTTATTGAGGCATTCTTATTCTAACAGAAGGCTACGAATGGCATATGTAAGATCAAGAGGAGCAGTATGGATAGAAGCAAAATCCTGCTGGAAAGTGAAACCAGTAACTTCATAAAGCGAGTCAGATAAAGAATAAAGTGTGGCATAAATCTCTGTTAGATGGCCAATCTGACTCTGGAACTGATAAAACCCAGTGATCCACCATGAGCAGATGACACAACATCTCTGCAGACAAGCATCTTGGATTCTGTGTCTCTCCACTCTTCCTCTGAGCTTTTGGATATAGTTATTGAAATAAATGAACTTTCAATTATTTTCTAATTTAAAAAGATGAAGTTGTGAAAACATAACAGATGAAACTACTTTTCTTCCCTTGCAAACGTTCTGAAGCTACCTGTTTTAACAGTGAGGTAAATTGAAAAGTAAATTGGGCATTGCTGGATTTTGGGATCTATACCAAACAAAAAGCTGACCTGCAAATCCTCCCTTGAAACTGGGGAGGTATTGCACTCATTTTCTTGTGTCTGTTGATGCGGTATGCACATCAGCAGCTGGATAAAGGGCAAGGATGTTAAATCCCCAATATTTTTTTTCATAGATTTGGCAAGACAATTTTGCAAGAGGAATGTTTGGCATGGAGTGCCAAGGTCTGAGATGATTTGTGCATATGGAGAAAGCAGAGCTTGGAGATACTGCTGAGAAACAGCCATGAAATGGAAAGCTTAAAATACCGCAATGTCAGCTGTTTTTTACCCAGCGCCTGAAGGAGTTTATCCTTTGTTGAGTTTCCTGTCTAGTCTTGCTGTTTGTTTCACCTCACTTCTGCAAAGGCATGCTTTATTTGTGAAATAATAAAACTCTAAATATTTACTTGAGAAGTAAATTATGTCAAAGTGTAAATATGACCAAAATAATATAGTCCAACTACTGTGTCATCCACAAGAAAATCTTCATGATTTGCAAAAAAAAAAAGTGTACAGAATGGCATGGTAAGTTTACACTTTTTAAAGTTATTATTTTTATTTTATCGGATGTGATCTGACTACATGCACCACCTGATACAAGCAAGAGAGTAATACAAGCTGCTTTCAGGCTACAGCATAAAAACAGAACTTCATTGTTTTGGTATCAAAGCATTTCCTCTTAGCCTTTGCACAAAACACAAACCAGAAACATTTTAGTTTTACACCCAACTGCAGTTGCACAATATGTGAAAACGTCAACAGCTGATTAAAAAAACAATAAAACAATAATAAAAACCCCATTAAAAGAAAACAAAAAAAATATACAAACAATATGTTTAATAATTTCTCTATTAGCACCAAACATTCTTTAAAAGGGAGAGTTTTAACCTTTTTAAAAAAATGTATTTGTTTCACATAGAAAAGGACACCTGGGATTCTTTGTAAAGGATTTTTGGTGGACTGAACTTGCCTGACACCAGCTGAAAATAGTTGTTTTAAAAGACCAGTGGCTAACCTCAGAATGAAACCGGAAACTTCTGTCTGCTCAGCTTAACACAGTAAACACACATGATTTGTTAGCTGAGGTTTATGGGTTTCTGTCCTTTTTTTTGTTTTTTGAAATGTTCTTCCAAATACATACTTTGTACTATTACATACTTTGGTTGGCATTTTGCTAAATGTTATGTTGAATTCATCTTTTCAACAACTAGGACAAAAAAAAATCAAAAATCAAAATCTTAAATTGCCATATAAAGACTCTTTACAAGGAAACTTACTTGACAGACAAAAAAGTATTAAGAAAATTTGTCAAAAAAACAATGTCAAAGTATGAAATACTGTTAAAAAAATGAAGTGCGATAGACACGTTTATTCAGATTTACGTCTCTGAAGTGAAATAATGTCCTTTAGAAATAGTGTCTCTATTCATACTGTACACAGAAATTCCTCTACAATATAATACAGCTAAACAACAATGTAAAGAAAATGTATTATTAGGACTGTCTCATAACATATAAGTGGCAGGAATAATACACCTTTGCTATGTCGGTATTGTAGATTTTGGAGACGCCAGTATAGTCAGAACACCGGCTGTATGTCTAACATTCAGGACGAATCTCCGTGAGCCTAGCTTTAGCAGTTAGCCTTTGTGAGTCTAGCTTTAGCAGTTAGCTTCTGTGAGCCTAGATTTAGCAGTTAGCCTCTTTGCCATTGGAATTAGATTTGGGGTTGGAGTTGACGTTGAGTTGTAGATTTTCCTCTTCGTTCTTGTTCTCTTTCTGGTCACGCACTTCACCCTCCACATGGAAGCCGACCATTAGCTGGTAGACCATCGTGCCAATAATGGCACCAAGGAATGGGGCGAAAATCGGCACCAGAAACCAGCCATTTCCATACCTGAGGGGAAAAAGAGACACCTATTTTTGACTTGGGTAGCCATTGTCTCTGAGCTTGGTGAGCCAAATGCACTTGTCAACTTTTGAATTTAGTAGCCTTTTTCATTAACAGACATCAAAATGAACATAACTTTTAAGAGAAACAATTCTTAGCACCTCTGAAAGGTAAAAGCTATGACCATTATGATATACGCTGTGGGGTCAATGTAAGTCTAAAGCAGTGGTTCTTAACCTGGGTTTGATCGAACCCCAAGGGTTCGGTGAGTCGGTCTCAGGGGTTCGGCGGAGCCTCTGCTGCAGAAGTAAAGACACAGTTGTGTAAAGTCATGATGACCCCCGCTTTGCCATCACTTGCTGCAGAGGATCACGTTACATTGCTTAGCCAATCAGAGGATCGCGTTACATTGCTTAGCCAATCAGAGCTGCGGAGGAGCACTGATTGAAGGAGCTCCACTCTCAGCATGGATTTGAACTTGTGTCCTTATTTACTTCAGCAAAGCTCAAAGTTTTTACCAAATTCTATAGTCTAAATCTGCTCCTTAGTTGCATCTTTTCAGGCCTGCTACTGCCTCTAGTGGAGTGGGGTGGTAACACAGCTAATATAATTACATTACTAAATCAGAATACCGTAAAGTATTTTGTGTGTCACGGAGGGTGGAATAAGAAGGGTTCTGTGAATGCGCATATGCAACTGGGGGATTCGGTACCTCAAAAAGGTTAAGAACCACTGGTCTAAAGGCTTCTAACAAATCTAGATCTTACATGGAGCCCACTTTCCACTTAATATTGGCCAAAAAAAAGCCAAGATTTTGTTCATTACGTGAAAACGTCAGATCCCCAGCCAGCCAGAGAAGTGAAAAGACGTGGTCCGAGATCTCTGGCAGGATTGACAGCATAACCAGAATTGAAGCCCATTGACAGTCCAATGACCAGAACCACAAATCCCACAGTGAAGGCCTCCAAGCCCTGCGGGATTGGGTTGTTGTACGGGTCCACAATCGCCAGAATGCAAACGATGAGGGCTGCCGTGCCAATAATCTGTGTCAAAAAATAAAAATAAAAATAGATGTGGAAATGAAAAAACAGATTTCATGATAATATGAAGTTTTCAGCTTTGTTCCACGTTTTTTTAAAGTACCTGATCAAAGAATCCATTCACAAGAGTGAGATGTTTTGCGGGATAGGTGGCAAAAATGCCAGCAGTGGAAGAATCGTTAGTGAGATTGAAACATCCTGGAAAGTCCCACAAGGCATCTAATGCAGAAGAAGGAAAAAACAATATTTACTGTGTTCCTGTATGATTGACATTCATCACAATCTGACACAGAAAGTTTTCTGAATGTGATAGGATAATTTTTGAATCCCCATAGGAGTCATTACTTACCGTAGTACATGCCAAAGATAATGGAAGCACCAAAAAATCCTCCGATCGTCTGAAAGAGGAAGTACATGGGGAACTTTCTCCAGCGCTCTCTTCCAAGCATGCAAAGTGAAAAGGTCACTGCAGGATTCAAATGTCCACCTACAGGGGGCATCATGCAAACATTGTGTGAACTACAATGCATGAGATGATTTATATCAAGTAAAATTGAACTGATCATCTTATCATCGTCAAAAAGGAGCAGGTTAAAGTGATTACAATTAGCAAAGAGTGTGGGAGTGTGCTTCAATTTTCTTACCTGATACTTGGCCGCAGACCAGAATGCCTAATGTGGCAGCAAAGCCAAAGGCAAAGTTGACAGTGAGGAACCTGCCATGGGTACCGAAGCTCAGCACACTTTGGGCCACGGCGCCGCAGCCAAACATCTAAAAAGCATAAAATCACATTGACTTTAAATAATATATTGTTTTCAGATGCTGAATCATATCTCGATGTAAATATTTGCGAGGAACAGTAATGAACAAAACACAGTTGCTGTCAGTGAAAAAGAACAAAAATGCACTTTGGTAAAGTTGCTTCTAATGATGGATTTTTCAGTGTGGTCCCAGCACACAGCCACCTTGTTGGTCATTTTAACACATGAACAACACTCCTTTTGTCATGCATCAAGGTCAAACTGAGAGATGAAAATGTTCCTGGAGGATTGTTATCAGTGAACCCCGGTCAACAAAAAGCCATTGGAGCTGGAAAAAATGAACTCTATTGTGTTTCTGAAGTCACAGAGGACTACAGTGATCTGTATGTGTGAACAGGTCACTGAAGTTTCCTAATTTTGAGCGAAAAGTTTCAAAAGGGGAACCAGAAGAGGGCTATTCGCATACATTGGAAACACAAGCTACATAATCACTCTATTAATGTTTGTCTGTTCTGTTAAATAACATGTATGCAACAACAACAAATAACCACACATAAAAAGATACACATTTAGAAAACTCTATGTAAAATATAAAATGGAATGTCTAAACTCTCATAAATTATAGATATAGAATTTATATACAAAATACATCGAATGGGAGCCAGTGGGGGCAATAAAAGAATGTTTACAATTGTCTACTTCTTTGAAGACAGTGGTCAAAAAAGGATTTCACTGTGGAAAACATAGAGAAGAATTTACAGCTTTGTTGTTTTGTTTTTGGCCTTTCCAACTGTTTCCCCCCCTTTTTTATTGCCATTCAGCTTTTCTATTTATTTTAGATGCTTAGCTTAACAGATCTATGTGATCCATGTTTAGGCTTTGACTTTGAGAGCCAAAGGATGAGCATGCTATTCAGCTAAACCACACCGCTCAGAAGTTGAGGTCAGGCTTGGGGCTAACCAAAGTGAGAAGTGGCGCCTGAGTGGCCAAAGTCACTGAACTCGGTAGTCTGAACCACCAATCCTGCCTTTGTTTTCTTTTGCACGTAGGCTTTGATAAATTATATGTAAAAAAAACCCCAACAACTTTAAAGTCTTTCCAGCTGTGGCCACTATGGCTGGAAGAATGATGTTTACAGCTTGGCCGAAAGTGTGTGCATTCCATTTCAGTAGCAGATGCATCTGAAGAAGGCCTTCACTATTCACTAGGAGATCACTAAAGAGATTCTTCCAAATTTGAGACTCTCTCACTTGAACCTTCAAAATCCCTCATCAGATTTGACCCTGTCAAAGCCCACAGTCATCACTGCCTCATGGTCATACCAGGATTCAACTGCATAGCCATGTTATGCAAAAATACATTCTTTAACATTTAAAGGGAAATATATTTACATCTTTAACATTTAAAGGGAAATGTAGTTACATCTTCAAATTTGTATTATTCACAGATGAAGGAACAATTTGAAAACTGAGTTAAAGAACAAGAAAACCTCATGAGAAAAAAAATCATTTTTGTGAAATGGAGGAGATGCACTCAAAAATAGCAAACACACCACTGTCATTATTGCTAAAACCATAAGTCAAGAAAAGAAAAAAACAAGGAAAAACTTTGGGAAATGTGGCTGTAGACAAGTGCATGCAGCCACAGCACTGCAGCGTTTCGTCCTTAATGTCAGACGCATTCGATTACAAATGATGAACCTTCAGCTCGGAAGTGCATGCTTCCTTACTCAGATTGAATTCTGTTTAAAAGCTCTACATTTAATTGAACATAAAAGTGACAAAACACAATATTATCCTGCTGTGGTTCGCTTCGGAGCAGCAAACAAGACTGAGCCAGCTTATGCATCTAATCGTAGCTCCTGTAGAACTTTGAACACAGTTGGGGAGCTTGTAAAAAAATCCTCTGCAGCCAGCCAACTGAGACACACACTTGGCAACTGTCTGAAGGAAAAATCCCTCCTGGCCAGATCTCTTTCTCTAAATCCCCACCTGTGTGGCATCTTTTCGAATTCAGCAGGAGGATCTCACAGGGCCGTGGCAATACTGTCACATGCTTTGATGGAAAATTCTGACCTGCTGCATTATAATAACAAAAGTTATTATCGTCCTGAATTTCACATTTTAATCGAGATGAACCAATAATCAGTTGACATTGACATAAAAATGTCTGACAATGGATGATTCCTTTTAGATTATTTCTCCCCACATGGACTGAAGTCGTCGTGTTTGATGACGCAACAATTTAAAGAGACCAAACCAATGCAGGTATGCAGATACACAGTCACGCACACACACTAAATTACTAAAATGTAATTTATCACTATTAATTGTTCTGTATTTATCAAACAGTTTCATTTAAAATGTAAATAGTGAAAATTACCAAATCATATGAAATAAAATGAAATAACAGGTTCCTATAGGAGAAGTAAAATCCTTATGTGATATGTGTTAAATTTACTGAGGGATTAAAATCCTGTCAAACGTGTCATTGTTGTAAAGCCTAGATACCTGTTGTTCCAGGTACGGACATGTGTCACCTATCAGGTAACTTCGACACACCTTGTTACATCACAGCAGTAATGATTTAAACCTTTTTATTTCAAAATTATGTCAGTTTGGAGTTGTTTTGCCTGAACGATCATGAAAGGGAGTCTGGGTGATACTGATACAAAGTAAATGGTAAGTCAATGTTAAAACTCCATGATGTCCCGCTTAACAGGATGTTGTAGCAGCATTCAAGTTAATAGCTTCAAAACTAATTTTATCCAAAGAATCAGTTAAACAGTGCCTGAAGTAAACCAGAACTCAGTTAGTTTTACAGTGCTGTCATGTTTGAAATAAATAAATAAATAAAAAATAAAGTTATTGTGGCACAGAAAGCCAATTTGAATCCCTAAATTGTGACTTATGAAAAGCACAACATAAAATGTCTTACCCATTGGATTAATTATAGAGAAAAATGCATATTTCGATATACATATTCTAATGCAAACACTTGTCACATAATGAAAAATAAAATATTTCCTTTTTTTGGCTCCAGTAAGTTGATTAAACAAATAATGGTTTAACATGTGACCCTAAACAGCTTGTTACTTTGCTGTTTGACCTAGTAGCAACATTCATCATCCCCCTTTATCTCTCTGTCATCCATCACTTTTCTGCATTCAAAGATGTCAGATAAGAAGGACTGCTCTGTTTACAGTTTAGTGATTAGTAAGACAAAGTTATTCTCTGGTGCAGAGTTCATGTCTTATCAGAAAATAGAGTTTACATTTCATTAGATTAAATATGGGCTGCTCATATAATCGGTATAATGTGAATGTATATATGACTTTTATGGATTTACACTGAGGCCCTTTAAAGTACATAACATCTCTTAAGTGTTTTTTTTAATTGCATACCACAGTTTATCCCTCTAAGTGAGCATCTTAAGTAGCATCTGGACCGCATGTACACCGACTTACCACAAGGATGAGAGTGCCAAGGCACTCTGCCAGGGCCTGGCGGAGCAGCAGGTTACGGATCTGAAAGAAGCGGGCCAGTTTGTCCAAATAAAACTTCTGTCGACCCATTTTGTTGAAGGCTGCTGAGCTGGTGAGAATGTACAAACAAATACACAGGATCTTCCTGAGTGGCTCTGAAGGCGCAGGGCCAGTTCTCCTTCTTAAATAGCAGAAATGGGCTTGGATATGCGGGACCTGCCCACTGCACCTCCCGTCATGTGTGACTCACAGACTCTTTTCTCTCACCAGGCTTTTATTTCCTCCCTCCCTAAAAGTTACTAACATGCAGTATATAAATGCTAGTTTTCCTCACTTCTTGGTACTCTTCCTTTAATCTTATCCCACAGTGTGAGAAAATGAAATATGCATTTTGGTCTCTGTAAGAATGATCATACAAATCACATTTCATAGTTCTGGGTACAGCACTGGAAGAGCAGAAAACCTGTTGCAGATCTAAATAACTTCTCTAAAATTATGGGTGAAGTGCAGCATCGGCCTCTGTAGCAACAATCTAAACCGGTACAAACAAGCATAGTGTTCTGAACTCGCAGAGTCCCTGTTCGGTGCTTCCTCTAACCTACAGAGAACCTGATGTTTAAGTTTCGACAAAAAGTGGGATGCAAAATAATACATATGGACTTCAACAATCATATTTCTAAAAAGAAAGTTTAAATGACAACACTTGGGGTCAGACTCCACTGTCTAATGACTCATACCAGCCACGGTTTTTAAACTGGTAACATGGAAATATCGAAACAAGGGTTGTCTTCATCCATTCATTGAATACTGGTCTTTCATTAAGCTCAACTATCACTATTTTCTGTCTGTGTGTATTTATATCAGTACTAGTGAGATATATGTAGCATTTTGCATACCTGGTAGTTACCGGACTTTTTTTTTTTGGCATGTCTGTCAAAACTGTACTGCTTGTGCACATTATGCTTTATCAAATCTGTATTTTCTGGTTTTAACCTACAGCTTTTTATTCTTTTATAATGACAGAGTGGGTGACAGAGAGGTTTTCCATTGGTCCCCTGTAGCCTGGCTGTTATGTGAAAAGCTTTGCTAGCTGTGCTCAGGTACACACAGATTGTGAGTGAGAGATATTTGATTTTAGGACCTAAGCACAAACTTTCCAAAGTAGGTGAACAACTTTGTAAGTTTTGGCAGCACAAAATTGAACAGAAAAGCAAATTATCAACAAGTCTGATCAAAATAGAGTATACAAGCAAGCAGCATGCAGCCTCCCTGCATGAAAATAGGTATAGGCTGCATGCTGAAAATATTAACTATAAATCTCCTTCATCCTCAATTCCTAGTCTTCACCACCCGTAGAAGCCTTAGTGAATTTATTTGAGCTAAAGTAATGGAGCGAGTCCACCTGATAAAGAGGTCAGTAAGCAAATACCAATGTCTGTATAAAGTTCCAAACATTTTTATTTGTAGGAGTTAAAGTTATAAGCATTCTTTTACACTTTTTGTCTATAACTAAACTGAGTAACATTGTACCTAACATTGGTTGGTTCCTCCATCCCCAAAGCTATTTGGTTATAAGGTATAAGACTAAATATTTTTTCTTAATAGGTCAACACTTTTGTAATAAGAGTAATCCTAATATGGCACATCCTCAGTCAGCTTTGACTTGCCAAGTTTCTGAGCTCTTTGCAGTGATGCTCTAAATTCATCTGTAATGAAATTCATGCCTGTTTTATGCATTTACATAACCATTGTCACATGTTCTCTTTCCCAACATATTTATCTGATCAGTTCTTTTGTGTCTTTTGAAAGCTCATCAGCCCCATGTTGTCTCATTCATAAGCAATGTGGTTCCAATTAAAACCAATCAGAAATACCCATGTCATTACTCACAGCCATATCAGTACCTTTTCTGTATTTTCCATTCATTTTTCACTGTTTTAGTCAGTTGAACATTTGAGTTCTCTGACTCAAGTTTTATGATCTTGCTAACGGATGGTGTGAAAAAAAAAATCTGGGAACATTTTAAGTTCCGCTGCAACTTTAATAAAACAGGACGCTGAGTCAGCGCGTCTAAGCAATTTCAGTAATACTTCTCTTGGATTACATGGAGATTCTGACATGGGGAGTCTTACCCATAGCATGTTCTTTCAATGAATTGTAAATTGACATGTTGTATTGCTGAAGGGAGTTTGAGTCATGACACAACTGCCAGGCGTTCGTCATTAGAGTTGCAATTTCTTTTTCTTCTTTTTTTTTTTTTGAAAGAAAAAAGATTCTGCTAAGAAATTTATCAGGAAATGGAAGTGAAGGGGCAAATTAAAACTCCACACACCTCATTTAGTGTCATAACATGTAATTTGAACTGATTGCATAAGTAGGTTTTACCAAAAAAAAACAATTGGAGTTACATGGAAGGCCCCCCAATATTTGGGAAAATATATTATTATTGCCCTAACAATTTAGTGAAGCAGATTTTATATTTGGGCTTACACGATTTAAGACTTATAGCTATAATGTTGGATTTCAGCTTACATTTCACAGATGTAACCACTAGAGCGTAAGACACTGCATATGCTGGTCTCACATGACTCCTCCCTCTGTAGATTTTTACTACAGGTTGGTATTTATATCCAAATATCTTTCATTGGGCAATGTGCTACTACAAACTATATAGCTGATTTAGTTTTAACTTCAACAAACATATTTTGGCGGTTGCTTCTTAATCTTAAACCAACAACTAAAGTTTTTTGTTTTCTTACCCATAAGAAAAAAAAACACTTTTCTTCATTGTTTTTCTTCCTGCAGCATACTGCCACCTTCTGTAAAAGACACTAAGTGTTTGTTTGAGAAGTTTAATATCTTTATTTGAATAAATAATCAGGTACACACAGATTGTGAGTCATCAATTCATGTGATTTTAAGTCCTAAGCACAAACTTTCCAAAATAGGTGAACAACTTTGTAAGTTTTGGCCGCACAAAATTGAACAGAAAAGCAAATTATCAACAAGTCTGATCAAAATAGAGTATACAAGCAGGCAGCATGCAGCCTCCCTGCATGAAAATAGGTATAGGCTGCATGCTGAAAATATTAACTATAAATCTCCTTCCTCCTCAATTCCTAGTCTTCACCACCCGTAGAAGCCTTAGTGAATTGATTTGAGTTAAAGTAATGGAGCGAGTCCACCTGATAAAGAGGTCAGTAAGCAAATACCAATGTCTGTATAACGTTCCAAACATTTTTATTTGTAGGAGTTAAAGTTATCTTGCTAAAGTTGCTTGTATACTCTAATTTCATATTCAATTCTACACAACTCAAACTTGAGGCATAAAATTTGGCCCAGATTGGTCTCTCTAGATGATAAGTGCATTTTCTTAAAGGTGAGGGGGACCTCAAAGCATTAAAGGTACATTTAGGTTCTGATTCTGACTTGTCCACGTGGTTTTACTTCGTGATTCTATATTTTTCGGCTACTAGAGTGATGTCAAAATTAAAGCAAGAGTTGCATTTTTGAGCCACATGTTTCTAGGTATCTTTTTCCTGGAATAGCTTGGCTCACCAGAAAAAAAAAAGATACTAGGAAAGAAATGGTACACAACTTCCCAAAGAGGCTTCTGCCACCTTCCTTGTAGGATAATGAGTCATTAGAATAACAAAGCCTCTATCTTGTGTTTTCCTGGTATCTTGTGTCTTCCATCTTTAAAGGTTGTTATGGGTGATCCAGTAAACAGTGTGTCTACCAGATGTGTACGACTGTTACTGAGAGTGCCAGTGTGCCTGTTGTTTTCCATCATGGAAGACCCAACAGGCGCTGAAAGGTATTGGAAGATTTATTGAGGGATGGGGTCATAACTTTTCCCCGCGAACAGTCTCTAAAACTGTACGCTAACATGATACACGATCTGGTTGTTTACAGCATCTGCACATTTTATCAGGACGACGTGTTACTTTTCCCTTTGTCAATCTAGGAAAATTAAGTCTTTGGGAATCATAATGTTATTACAAAGTGATCAGCTTTCACTGTTTGTTACGTTACAACTACCAGCTTCACACCTTTTGTAAGAATTGCATGTGATAGGCCAAGACAAAGTACCAAAGATAATCCAAACCTTTCAGTGATAAGTAAAATAAACAACACAAAATGTTTATTTTACTATGCCGTAGCAGGTTACAGATTCCACAGATGTTTTGTGTCCGAGGGAGTTGCAAGAATACCAAGCGGTTCTCTTGGGACATTTATAGAAGGTTCCTACCCGTTCCATCAAAGTCAACTAGTTACAACATTCATTTCACTACAAACAAGTGCCAACAGCAGGTCACAGAGCAGTTTAAACACTAGCTAATGCAATGGAAATTTATTTAAAGAGCATCTTTCAGCTAGATGCCTCAAAGAAGTTAAAAACAACACACATTATGAAAAAAGCACAAGCAGGTTAGAATTAATCAGGTTGAAAAAAGTTTAAGACAAATAAAAAGGTTTTTAGTCTTGTTTTAGATTATTCCAGATTTTTCATGCTTAAAAACTAAAAGCTGCTTTAGCATGTTTAGTTCTAAAGTCTGACAAAACTATCATATTATATAAAAAGGCACACATCATGATATATTTATTAAGTCATTTTTCAGCTTTAATAAATTAATGACATTTTCATTTTTTTATATAGATTTACTTATTGTAATTTGGCAGTCTTCTCTCTCCGTAGTCTTTCGAGATTGGCCTGTGTTTAGTTCCATCTATTGCTCTATCAACATCCCTGTATCGTGATGCTGGTTCGGTGGGGTCAGGTAAAAATAATTGACCTTTGTTTTTTTTTTTGGCTTTTTAACTTTACATCATGTCCCTCACAGAGCAGCCCTCTGTGAGGGGACAGGCCTTCCCACTCAGCTCCACCAGTGTCAGCAGCAATTGGGAAATACATAGTGGAACTGCAAGTCTGATGAGCTTATCATAAAAAACACTTCTCAGTGCAACACTCCTGAGGACATCAGTAAACGACACATTGAGAGGCATTGATGTGATGATGTGCTGAAGGCAGAATGTTGTAAAACGTAAGAGCTTCTTAAAGAGACAACGCATCAAATGTTTGATACAAGGATTGTTATAACAGCTGTAGGTATGATATAAAATGCCAATGTTCCTGGAAAATACATAATACCGCCCCTTTAATCAAGAGGTTTTTCCTGCCTGGCCTGCTGGATTTCTCAGCCTTCCAGACGCCGTTTGTTTACTGATGTTCTCTAACAAACCTGTGAAGCATCAAGAGAACAGGCATAAAAGCTGAGATAAATCACACACATAATGAATAATAATTACTTTTATGAAGGCAGTTGCTTGTCCTGGATATAATTTAGGGGTACCTAAATAAAGGGGCTGAGCATATGAGCATATTTGCAAACCATGAAAATGTGAAAACCGTGAGTCCTTGTCTTTCATGTTTGCAATTTCGTGTTTGGTCACATGTCCATTAAAATACGTGATTATAATATGACAAAAAAAATCAAAATGCTCATAAATTCATATTTGGGGGTGGGGGAGGCAGGGGAAAGGGGACTCGACTGTTAAAAGATAAAACGGACTGTCTTCACTCTAAACAAAGAAACTGCTGTGTTGTACCTGAACATAGATCTGCACCAGCAACATGCATTTGAAATAGATCTTACCCTTCTAATATTCGAGGTCACCTGAAGTTGTTTTAGTTCTCTAGAAAGGAGAATTAAACAAAAGCTTCGCTGTTCAGGAAACAAAAACCTCACCAACAAAGGTTTCTGTCATGATCTAATCACTAGCTGTGGTGCATATAGGATTGTTTATCCTTTCACGAAAATGTGGAACCAGCCCAACTGAAATCCTAGATAAATCTCTGCAAGTCCCTGACAGGCAGATGCTTTTTTTTAGTTCTCCTTTGTGCTTTAGGTTATTATGCGTCCTCCACTTGATGCCTATGATGTCCTTATTTACCTGAACCCGAAGCATGTTCCTCTGCTCAGACATGCTGTGGGCACAAAAAATGAGGCTGAATCCCAAAACATGGGCACATTAGCATAAAGGCAAAGTCTAAATAATAAGTAAGTTGTACATTTATTCCTCCCATAAAGAACATCAAGAATTCAGGCAAAATGATACAGGTGCGTTATCTCTTTGCATATGTTGCATATTTATTGCAGGTGTGATAACAGTCCAGAACCACATTTTCCTGCACAGTCTCAGTTCTTGGAAAAAACAAGTTCAGGCAGCAAGGAGTGGGATTGGATGCCGAGATCTAGTCTTAGCAAGGAAGAATAAAAACACACGTCAGTTCTTGGAACGCCAACGGAACGAATTCTCGGAACTGTGTAGAACTGAGGATACACAACAACAATAAGGATACATTAAGTAATCCCATGTCTTGTACTCCAGCAAAGCACCTCACTGCCATCACATCGATTTGTTTAGGTTACAACTTAGTGGTCAAATTTGTATTGTAAAATAATATAAAAATCCTTATATGAAGAAAAACTGCCAAGTTTAGTAAAATAAAGAAACAAAAAACAAAACAAAAAAATTGCTATGCCCAAGTTTAAACAAAACAACAACAAAAAAATCTTTTGCACATTGAATAGTCAGTTGGAACCTCATGTTGTGAAATACAGGTGAAATTCAGTTAGTTGATATCAGTAAAACATAAATACCACTACTTAAAGTTTTAGTCCACACTAACAAAATGAGTAAAGACTTTAGTTATTTTTAATGTGGCGGCTCTTTGAAGCTAAGGAAAGACATTTCCTTGGTCTATTTTGAGCCCCATTTCATTTGGGAAACGTCCAGAATGTGTCCTCATGAAATATTAGAACCCATTTAGATGACCTTTTACATAGCAGAACACAGACTGTCATTTGATCCGCTTTTTACATAACAAGACCACTCTCGCACCAGAAGGTGTTTCCAGGCATGCTGTGAACTCCCCTCTCCTGTTTTTCAAGTATCATTGTTCAGATCTTTATTTATTCTATAATTAACTAGTCATTCTCCTACCAATTTCTTCATGAATAGGGTCCAAAACACATCTCTTGATGGCGTACGTAATTTATTCTAAGTTGGGAGTTACCAAACTCACCTTATAAGGGACAACAGCCTCAAGCTTGGATTTGCTGATTCACATCTTGGTAGCAAATTGCACTTGTGCCTGCTGGAGTTTTCCGCTGGATGGGGCACAAAAGCAAACACAGAACCTCATAATCTGTGATGTTCCAAAACAAACTTACTTAATCTTAGCTCTAACCTTCAGAATTTGAGTGGTGAATCAAGCCCTTGCTGTCTGTAGGTTGCTCCTGCATTCTAGGACAATAAAAACCATATTTCTTCAAGCTGGCAGACCCTACTGTGGCGCACTGCAGGAAACGTCCAAGAGACAATAAGAAGTAACCCACCAGCATTTTGTCTCATCGGCTGTCACAACAGCCATTTTCAGAAACCAACCACTTTGCCTAAGACCGTTGCTCAGTCCACATATTTGAATCTGCTCCCGTGGTCGACAGGCTCCACACGTTCATTTTAATCTGTTCAGAAACCTGAGGTGCTGAAGCACTCCCCTGCACCAGCTGCTTGAAAAATTCATATTTAGTTCACATTTTTTCCTATTTTGTCGTTTAAGAAATATCAATGTTCATGTGAGACACAACAATTCTCGCACCTGTTCAACACTCCTCAGAATAAATTCTCCCAATACGATTAATGTTCAAAGTTTAAGAAGGAATGTGGCCGTTTGTTTACATGTGGTACATTCCATTGTCCTCCTCCTGTAGAGGAATGTTCTGGATTATGCGAACGTGTGTGAATCGTCTAAATCACCGTTGCATTTTCTCCCCGGGGAGGAATCTCTTTTGAGACTATTAAAAACAGACCTTATAACATATGTCTGGGTAATTCTTCAGCGCTGTAAAGAGCTTCAAACCCTCATTGTGGGAAGATTCTGTTGGAAATCAAAGTTGGAAAATAAACAAAAAACAACAAAAAAAAGAAGTCTAGAATAATCCATGATTTGTTTCTGTTAGGAACTTTTAACCCCTCCTAATCTTTGCCACCAGTCATATCACATCAAACAAATGGACACACATGGACAAAAACGTTAGTACCCCTCTTGTTACTGACGGAAAAGCCCACAATAGTCAATGAAATAACCTAAAATGCAAAGAAATGATAAAAATGCAATGAGAAACTAAAAACAGCATATCCTCTCCACACTGCTTTACTATGCTGACTTTTGTGGTAGCATATCAGCATATGTACATATTACATATGTACATGTGAGACCAACTTTACCCAGGTGTCGACTCCTTCTGTCTCCAGTCTTCAAATACAACGGGGTTGTTCTGTAAAGATGACGTCTCTCCCTTCAAACGGCAGCAAAACAAGTTCAGTTCAAAAGGTTGACAAGCTTTCATCTGACCGTGCTTGAAAAAACTGCAACAGCATTTTTACCTGTCTCAACCAAAAACACGTTAATCGGGTCCAGATGCTGAGGAGCTCAAGGTAGAGTGTTTTTTTTATTTTAGCCAAGGAGCCAGGAGATGTTGCTTTTATTTTAGTCTGTTCACTCTGGTTCCAACAGTGTCTCAGAATCAATTTTCCACTCACCGCTTCACTCCAGAGTAAGGCTCTCCGTGGCCCTTCTCAGCTCTGACTTCATAATGCTGCACACAAACACACTTTGCAAGCTGCGTCCAGGAGTTTGATCCATTTCTCAGAGGTCAGCTAAAGGGCTGAGAGTGTGAAGTCTGAACCTTCAGGGTTTGAGATCATGAAGCCCATTTAAGCAGAGACCCTCCTTAGGTCCCTTCTCAAAACCACCTTTATTGGAAAGCCCAATAAAGGGCTTAGTTTAGTATTAATTTCCTTTGAATCTTCCCCCCCTTCTGCCTAAATCATCTGTGTCCTGTTAAAACGTTATTTAGGCTTTCAGTCTTTGTGATACACTTATTTAGTTTTTAATAAGATATTTTTAAAAAACCGTAAACATTTCCTCCAACAGAAACCCAGACTTATTATTTACAAGTCAGCATGATTTTGTAGGATGAATAATCTGATGAGGATGAATGATATGATGATGGCACGATCCTCGGCCACATTTAAGAGTCACTTCTTGGAAATGCTTGTCAAACTTAATCAGTCTAAAGCCAAAATAGATCTTTCGAAGTTTCATTCATAAGGGCATTAAAGCCGTCTTGTGCTTAAAGATTAAAGCTAATGGGCCAGAATGATAGCTGTGCCTTGAGGGCTGTGGCTGTTATCTACCTTGATATTTTTCCTAGAAAGGAACAGAGGGAACAGCCCTTTCCACGAATCCTATACAGCAACAGACATCTAAAACCGCCATCTACACATGTCTCTGCTTGACTGTGCGTTGACTACAGTTTCTGTTTGAAATGACGTGTATCGGAAACAATGCTCAACATAATACATCACCAAACAGAAAAAAAACCAGAATCCAGTTAGAGTTAGAAAATTACACGCTTCACAGTGAGTTCAACTGACAAGACTTGCAACTCAGTTGACTAAGGTCAGCAGGGTGTTTGCTGCCTTACTACATGCTCTTTTTATAGTTAACTGAATCAAAACAATGTTAATAATAAAATTAGTTTTTATAAAATTGATTTTTGTGATCTAGAATGATGCCAGTCTCATAATGAGAAATGCTCCAAATAAGTTAGATAAAGACCAAAACTGGCCACATTTTTCTCAATTGGCTTTTATTATATGAAACAATAAAAAAAGCTAAAAATCAAACGAGATAATGCCTGAAATCGTCGAGGTTTGTCTCTGAATGGGCCCATCGGAATGAAGTTAGCACCATATGTATGCATTAAATGATCTACTCAAAGAAATCCACACAAGAACTGACTTGTGTGATTAATAAAGTGGAATGACAGGGAACAGATGTTGAACGCTCTAAGCAAAGAATGTGCAAAAGTTCCCAGAAGGTGGAAATTGGTCAGTATTATAAAAAAAATTAAAATAAATAAATAAAAAATCTGCTCCCCATCAGCCCATTATTTTGGTTAATAATTACCAAGGAACTGCACAAGAAATGCAGCATGATGGGTAAAAACAATGAGCTCTCTGAAGTTCTTCACCATCATACCGGTGCAAAACACGTACAGATGCATTTCTAAACGCCCCAGTATTGCACCGAGCCTCGTCAGGTCATAATCTACTCAGATAAATCAAAGGAGTGATCAGAAGAGGAGTTCAAGGTCTACTTGTAAAGAGCATTAGGAACGTAGGTGGAATTAGCACATACAGTTTTCCCCACGTAAACATTGAGTAATGAAACTGCATTGGTCTGGGCACTTCTTGCATAAGACTCCACCCTGGAAGAAAAAGCCTGGATGTCAATGTCAACATCACGTTTGGAGGACAAATTGTCCTGCATATTACCCTAAAAACACCACATAAACATAGCTGCCAGGATGGCCCCGACCAATCCCTCAACTTGAATCTGAAAGAAGAGTCAATGTTTGAAATGTTGACAAGAATCTGATTTAAAGCCAAAAGATTGACATACATTTATTAAAACATGAAACAGCCTTACAAAAAAAACATGTAGGTTGTCTTTCTGGGAAACGGAATTACTACATCGGCTGCTAAGGAGACAAAGTTCACTCGCGTGTTGCTGGGATGGATCTAAACATTATTGGAAATTACGAATCTCATGGAAAAACATCATGTTTAGAAAAGATATTCAAAAAGAAAGAAAACAAAGTGGCGATTCAGTCTAAAACATCCATTTCTCAGTTCTTGCTTCCACTGATTTCACCAAGCCCTTTCCCATCACGCGGAAGTCTTCCAGGATCGCCTCCACATTGGGAATGGTTTTCACTTCCTCCCCTGTCACCTCCACGCTGCGGGCAGCTATATGCGACGTCTGAGAGGAAATGTCAAAACATCAGGCAGTCAGGAATGATACAAATTTTAACACAAAGCTTTTCCAACAGTTGAAAACAATGTTACTCTTTAATGGGCGATATGATGGGCAGGGTTCTTACTTTAAAAGGTGCAGGGACAAAGGCCTTCGGTTTCCATAAGACTGAGATCACTGTTCCACCGTATGGATCACAGAAGAAGAGGGCCAGGTCTCCAAACGCCTCCTGGAAAAGCAGAATGGAATAGATGAAGAAATGTGGTTGCATTTCCCACAAAACTAAAACAACATGTCCAAAAACAGGTTTGCTTTTCTTTTATTTTTAATACGAGGAAAGGTGTGATGCATGCAGTCCGAGAAGCATTACTGAAAAATCACCCTCGAGTTTCTGGAAACATCTGCAAAAAAGTATTCATACCCACTGAACTTTTTTAATTTGGACAAAATGCAATTAAAAATAATTCATTAGAAAGAGGCTCATGATGACTCTGTAGGAGCTGCAGAGATCCACAGCTCAGGTGGAAAAGTCTACAGACGACAACTTTTAATCAAAAACTCCACAAATACAGCTTCTATTGAAGAGAAAGAGGAAGAAAGTCACCGTGTTTCTACAAAGAACACCTTGAACTATTCTGTTTTGATCAATCCCGTAAAGTCTCTGGGTTTTTCCATCAAAGTCAAAGGGGAATAAATATGTCTGCAGGGCAGTTTAGGACTCACTCTGAGCTCTGTCAGGTAGAGAGATACAGGGTTGTAGTCGACGACAGGGAACGCTCCTCCAGCCTGATCGGCAGCATTACTCATCACTCCCCTGCTGAATGTGACAGCAGGAGGGTCCACAGCATGTCTGAGCAGAGGAACATGCTTCGGGTTCAGGTAAATAAGGACATCATAGGCATCAAGTGGAGGACGCATAATAACCTAAAGCACAAAGGAGAACAAAAAAAAAAAAGCATTAAGAGGGTGTGCGTCTCTAGTCAGAACTCATCTATTTTAAGAACCATCTATGAGGAGTGTGTTTGTGATTGAATCCAGGTACCCACCCTGACATCTTGGGTCTGGCTGCCGTCCATTAGCTGATGTTCCAGGACTTTTAGGCTTTCAGCAGCTACCGTCATCACACGCTGAAGCATCTGAAGGCACATGAAACAAAGACGTTCTAGACTTACAAGAACTTCTACTGAAATGCATCTTTTATCAGTTTCCATAAGAGTTGATTGGCACTCAAATTGACAACTGTGCAAAACTCACATAGAATGATACAGATAATTGGACAGTAAAAAGCAACACAAGCAAAAAAAAATCATATTCTACTTTACTGCTGTTCCAAATTGAGCAGCACTTACTAAATGCAAAAAATGCCCCTTTAATCAAACAAATGTATTCATTTTGAAAAGAAAATAACATTATGCAATGATTTAAGAAGAATTCTCCCTCAAAATTAACATTTTTTAAAACACTACAAAGCGAGATTAAAAATCAATCAGCTTTGAAGACAGAAATTCTGTCTGTGTGAATATTTTAGGTTCTTATATTTATGCTATGTACTAATGAGCCATTTAAACATTTCTGGATTACTGAATAATTCGTTCATGAGCTCCCCCTAGTGGTGTTTTAGAAAAACTGCAGAAACCTCTGGGTATAAAGATTTGGCTGCTCAGTCTGTTTTTGTTTTTAAATCTGCAACAGAGTGGCTTTTAATAAATAGACTTAGAATCTCACTATTTGTTTAAAAGCTGCCTCACTTTTGAGAAACTCTGTAGCATATGCTCTCTATTACTAATGAAGATGTAAACCTAAAGTCACAGGCTTGGACCAGCACTTTAAGCATGCCTGTTGCAGCATATCCTTTCCACATTTGTGACTTTAATGTATAGAAATGTTTCTATACACATTGTTTCCATCACAAAAATGGAATTCAATATCAAAATTCTAACTGAAATACTTCTTCTACGGGGATGAACAATTGTGATGTGCTCAACTTCCTTGAGTGTTTTGTCTAAAACAAAATGTAATTTCTTATCTTTTGTATCAGAGAGTTGTAAATATTATACATTAGGGATGTGCCGATCAGGTTTTTTCCTGCCGATACCGATCACCCCTGAAGGCCGATCGCCGATTCCGATCCCTGATACCGATCACATAATTATTATTTATTTATTTTTTATTATAAACACTACTGTTACATTATGTAGAAAAAGGAACCATGAATTCACCTT
>CAEGAF010003216.1:0-95058 GCA_903067075.1 Micropoecilia bifurca
TGCTCTGGTGTTTAGGGCCTGTTCCTGTGCAGCCAGGATGAGAGCCTCTGTGCTGTCCTTGTGTCCAGCTTTTTCCAGCCATTGGTAGGATTCCCTTATATCAGCCACTTCTATGGAGATATATATATATATATATATATATACTGCCACCCCTGAAAAAGTCCCTGCCACCCTCTTGCTACCCCATCAATATTTTTCTAGATCCGCCCCTGTTTGAGTTTATCAGGCTTTTCTTTCAAAGAGTAAAATAGGAAATCCCGATGAGAAAATATGGCAAACATGACGTTGTCAAATAAACATGCTGTAGTTCCCCTTTGTTAAGCTTCTGATAAATTCCACCCACTATAACAAGATTATGGAGCAGGTAATGAGGAATGTGATCTGCATAAACTGAGGAATAAGTAGATCGAATTAATCTAAGTTCAGTGGATGAATTTCAAGTGTGGAAGAAAACCTTCATGCCTATGAGGGTGTTCCTGCTACCTGACCTCTCTATCCACTGACATCACGTCAAATCGATTTCCTCTCCTCCTGCAGTGGCAGTTGGCTCACTTCCCTCCCCTTATCAACATGATGATTACACACCCCTGTGACTTCAGTCACCCAGACCCCACCCTAGTGCCAGTAAAGAGATTATGGGCAAAATTGATTTGTAGCTTCACACATTTCCCCCTGGTCAGTCAAGCATTTTTTTGTCCCTTCCACATGCCCTTCATCAATCTATCCACATTCAATTCAACCTGTCAAATAACTGCAGCAAAGCAATTAATTATCATTTGAAATGGTGATTCATTCTGTTAGGAGTCAAATAGGTTTAACTTGCAAACTGGGGCGTCTAACTAAATCGATAGAAGAAGTCATTGGAGGATTGTTAGTGACCCTCATACCCAGAACAAACAAAATGCACAAAATGGAGATCATTTTTATACAAACGTAGGTCAAGGACTTTTGTCAAAAATCAAACACATTGCAGACGAAGTGCTTCCAAATGCAGAGATCCGAGGGAGACAGATTCAAAGACCCTCCCGCCCCTGAGCACCGATCCCCTGGAGCGCCACGGGGAAAACAATAGGACATGCAGAACGAAGCTGAGCATCTACAGACTTAAGCTGCATGAAAATATTGTCTTAGCCCATGCACATACATTTGCTGAAAAATTAGACAGTAACTGTGAATTTGATCATTTCTGGCAGGCTGGGTGCTGGCTGACTTGAGGCTTACTGCAGTGTGCCCTGCAGGTGAGCTGTTAGATAACAGATAAGACTCAAAAGATGCTCTGTTTGCATCACTATCTTCTCTTTCACATGCTGATTTTTATGTCCATGGGATTTTTAGAAAAGACATTTGGCATTTTCTTTTTTTATAAACACCAGACTTTAGCAGTAGTTTCAAAGGGTTTTGTTTCTTAATGATGTTTAATTTTGCTTGGCTTCAGTTATCAATCAAACAATCAAATTTTGTTTATATAGCACATTTCAGCAGCAAGGCATTTCATCCTGTCTTTATCTGCTATTAAACAGCAGAAAGCTCTCACCGAGCCTTAACGTTTTGATTTTAAATGATTCAATCACTTTTCTGTTTCTATTATATGTTTAAGCAATTATATTTTCATTTAACTAAAAAGCTTAATATGAGACAGACATGTGAATGTGTGTGTGAATGGGTGAATGCACAATCACATGTCTCATACCTGAGAGAAAATTTGTGCAACCAATTAACCAAACTGGGAGAAGAGGCTGGAGTACCCAGAGAGAATCCCCACACACCCCAGGAGTACATACAAACTTGTGCAAGAAGATCCCAGGAGTTGTTTTTGTTGTTGTTGTTGTCACAAAATAAGTGAAAAGAAGAATGTTTGTTTGTTTGGTCAAAAACAATATAGGTACGTACTCTTCTTGCTATCTCATCGCATTTCTCCTCTTTTATTTATAGGACTCATCAAATGATAAAATCTTTACCAGAATTAGTCGAATCTCTCAAAACATACACACCATGTTCCACATATGGTGTGGAACAAGTACAAATATACAAATTTTATGTTTTAAGGTGAAATATCATCCCAGTGATGCTACTATGCAGCATAAACCTAAATATAAAGACACAATAAAGCTGTGAAAATTCATCCCACCAGTCTTTTCCTCAGTGACCCAGCTGCTTTGCTTGTTCAGATTACATAGCTTATACTCCGGCTCAGCATAGTAATCACTTTGTGGGACGGGATGAATCAAACAAACAGCTTCATCTCATTTCTGTATGCAGACTACTGCAGGAAAAGACCCTCAGTGGAAATACTCAGCAGCACAATAAAACAGCAGACTGCCTGCCTGCTCCCAAAGCATGTTCTACACATGAACTTGGTTTTCATTTGTAGCTTTTAGAGTTTCATTAAAGTTTTGAGTGGATGTGATGTGATTTGCCCTGGTTTAAACTCTTTGGGGAGCAGGGAACAGACAATTACCATTTTTATCTCTGCCTCTCATAATAACATGGCATGGATCGGTCAATTTAGAAGATAAAACGACATTGGGAACTATTTGAAAATCTGATGCTCCTATGGTGCCATGTCAAGCTTCTTGCAGTAAACCTCAGGGCAAGAGAGTAATGCCTGAAAAATGAGCGCCCTCTACTGTAAGGTTTGGCTATTGTGGCGAAATCTCAAATGAGAGCGGTTGATATTTTTCTTCCTTTGGAATAACTTGGAGTTTGTTTTTCTTTTTATTGCAATTTCCTGTTTGTTGCTGGGAGTTAAAGCAACAGTGAAACAAGAGAAATGACTAACACTTATGACAGGATCATAGATCCTTTAGTGAATGTGTCCATGATTTTGAAATTTAACTTTTAGATTTATTCCATAAATGGAATTACACTGGCAAAAAATGATATAAAAGGAAATGTCACAGCCAACTGCTGCTAATCACACCACAAAAGTAGAAGTTTTTACAGCGTGCTTGTCTGAAGCATGTCAACAAAATGTCAAAACGGAAAGGAATGAGCAATAACCTTTGGGAAGCAAATGTTGCTGCTCATTAATCTGAAAACGGGTTTTAATTATTGCAATAATCTCAACTCACACTAAAAAAAGACTGAAACAGCTAAAATAGTCCCTGTTGTGAGGAATAAATTTGACTCAAGGTCAGATTGTAAATTCCTCAGAGAGACTGTCAAAAATGTAAATACCTGAAGTTAAGACTTTATAGCCCTCAGTTAGCATTTAAATTGTTGACGTTCATGAAAATATAATTTGAAAAAATCCTGGACAAATCTACTTGTATGGTTGCCAGCAGAAAGCCTCTTTTAAAAAAAAAAAAAAAAAAAAAGACAAAAAAAGTTAACATCTTGGCGTATGGTTACAAAGTTATAGACCACAATAGTTTTGAAGCAATGCTCTTTGGACCACTGAAGCCAAGGAAAACATATTTAAAACACACAGAAAACACTTTCTACAAAGAAAAACACAAGAGAATACAAAACAAAAATAACTGTTAAGCTTTGGTCTGGTGCCTCAAAACTTTTAAAACCTCCTGCGTTCTTTCTCAAGCTATTTCAACATTCCATCATTCCTTCTGCCCTCAAGCCCTTTATTTTTATCCTTGTCCTGCCTTGGATTCATGTGTGCAAACACAGACAAAACACACAAACACCGACACATTTAAAGGACTTGCAAAGTTTAAGGTGGGTGGGGTGGGGGGAGGTTTAAAGGAAAGACGTGTAAGAGTGTACACTTTGTGTTGCATAATTGATGCTCCCTATTGCCTTACGTCCTCACTGCTGTGCTGGCAGAGCAGCAAACAAAGCTTGTTCATTAACTATTCACTGGATGATTTGAACAGAAAAATGATTCTGTGGATCCACAGCACCTCATAGCCCTGAGGCATCTGATTTCAGAGTTGTTAATAAGACATGTGGTGTCTCCGCCGGTCATATTTTAACTTGACAGCAGATCCACCCACGTGTGTTCAGTCAGTGATCAGACGATGATGAACATTCAAATCAAAACTATGAGTGTACGGCTAACGGCATGCTACATGTGTGGACTCGATTGCTAGGGAAAATAAATTATCAATAAGACTAGAGGACTATATGAATATATTGCTTTCATAAACAGGCCATATTGTGAAGCTGGAGAAGAATAGCAAAGAATTTAACACGTTTAATATGCACTGAACAGAAGTCGTACAAAGTCTTTATTTTTCCAAATCTGGATATGCATTGACAGTGAAAGAAAGTTTAAAAAATACATTTGTACCAACATGGATAGATTGAAACTGAGAATGACTAGAAATTGGTTAGAAGATTAAAAAATGATCAATGTCTCAAAATGTGTGGCTTCTTCCCTCAGCATCACTATTGCGACACTCAGAGGTAATCTATGACAGAAATGTATGTTTTCACCCACCTGCCAGCATCACTATCACACTTTCTGCATTAAAATAATTAAAAGAAAAATCATCCCCTAATCTCAGGAAACAGGGCTTTGATGTTTCGAGATAATGAGAAAATGAAGCAGTGATCCTAACATAACAAGCTGAAAAACCTTACCTCAAATTAATAAGATGCTGAAAGTTTATTTGCAACAAAGAGCTTCAGATCACAGTATTCAGATGGATATAATTATATAGTTGCAACAGCAAAGTGAACTGAAAATTTTATTTGGGATCCCATGATGAGTTTCCTTTTTATTTCAACCTTTGATTTCTGTGAATTTTGATTATTTTTTTACAGCTGAACAAAAACTCAACATTTTGTCACCTAGAAAATTTTAATGTTACAAATTTTAATGTGATTTTTTGATGCAGAAATATGTTATAGGCATCACAGTCATACATACCAAAACAGATGTTTAGAGTTTGTATCAATTATGTTAATAGAAAGTTGAGTTTATGGAAAAATATGGCAGAAAAGCCGAACGCATTGGTGATAATAATAACATTGACAGGCTCCTGAATAAAAACCTCTGGATGGTTAACAAGTCATGGTTGTGGCCAGAGACTCAAGAGCCGAGAATAAAACCTGAGTTACAACGAGGTCACAACTCCTGTGTAAACCACTCTAATACCAGAGCAGTTACAAGAAGTTACCTGGGCAGAAATTAACCAAAAGCCTTATTTCAAGACAGAAAGATTAAAAAAAAAGATGTGAGAAAAAAACAGATCAAATCACATAAAACATTGCAATGATCAGAGATATCTGACAGTTTGAGTCTTGAATTGCAAAATAGAAATTTTAGAAACCCTCTGTAAGTCTACAATGCCATTACGTTGTTAATTTAACATTTTTCCTGTTGATGTATAGCACACATTGCTTGTCAATGACAGAACAAATTTCTCTGCCATTTTCTATCTTTATCAGCAATATTCCACCCCTATAAATCAACTCCCACACGTTTATAACAGCAAATGTTTACCATGAAATGCTCTTATCATTAGTTTGCATCAGACCGCAGAGCTTTGATTGGGCCTGATTTCCAGCCACACCGGCTGGTCATTTCGCCTTGCCAATTACGAGAATGCTCATAAGGAAAACCATGACGAAGAAAATCCACATGAAGAACCTGTCCATCACCTTAGCAATCTTCTTCCACTCTGCCCCCTTGGCACATGTGGCCTTCTGCTCTCGGAAACAATTAGCAATGTACTCCACGTTGCGGACCAGCTTGGTGTCCACATTAGGAAACCCGCTGCCAAAGCTGCAAAACACACAGGGGCCAAAGGTCACGGTGGGACCCTGAGGTGGAGGCTTTTTGTCTTCAGGACAGCATGGAAAGTTTTTGTCCTCCAGGTGACCAGGGGGCTTCTGGTCTTCCATGCAGCAGTCGCGCGTTGTGATTTTACCGTTGGCGCCTTCATACCTTCCAGGTGCGGATCTGGAGAGATGGCTGCTCTCTTCTCTCGTAATGTGGTGCTGCACTTTCACTCTGTGCTGCTGGTGCTGCTTGCAGGGCTGAGGTCTGGGGTATCTGCGGTGGTGCTGCTGGTCCTCTTGGCTGCCGGGGCCCCGGGGTTTTCCATTCGCGTGAATGTGAGCGTTAACCTGTGGGTGGCAAAAGTCATCCTGGAGGTAGTGAGAAGATGACGAAGAAGAAGAGCCAGAAGCACAGTTCTCGCCCACTTCGTAGACAAAGAAAATCTTGGACATGTAGTCAATGATGAGCACTTTGGCCCAGTGTGGGACTGGTTTGGCCTCTACACCGCAGAAGTGAATGTTCATGATGAAAATAGTGAGCGCTGTGGAGGCCGTGACCATGGTCATGGTGGCAATGTAGTACTTCCCTGTGGAACAAGTACAAACATGAAGTACAAACATGAACAGAATGATACTTTATTCAGTGCACACAATAATAAAAATACACTCTCACCTATGAGAGGCACACTTTCTGACGGTGGCATGCTCTCAGCCACCATGAGCTGGAACACGGTGAGAGCCAGGAGAACCGTCACCCCGAGGGAAACCTTCTCCCCAGAGTCTGCGGGCAAGTAGAATCCCAGAGGAGCCAAGAAGGAGATCAGGAAGCACGGCAGGAGGAGGTTGAAGATGTAGAAGGAGGAGCGGCGCTGCAGGAGCACAGTGTAGGTGATGTCTGGGTACGGATCGGAGCAGCAGCCGTACATTATCACGTTCTTCGTGGCCGGCATCCCGTGGCATTCCCACTCCACGTTTTCCACAAAATCAGAGAGGTCACCGCTATCCATGCCCATAATGATATCAACCTGGAAGTGGAGAGATGGATGACAAAGCGTAAGTGACGCACTGAAATTTGAGAAGACAAATATCTACAAATGTCACTACAGAAACTTAAACCCGCACGAAACCCCCATCTTTCTTCACCTGGTTGCCATTGTACGTCCAAGAACCGAAGGTGAGGTTGCATTCCTGGCTGTCAAATGGAAAATAAGAGACGTCCACAACACAGGAGCTCTTAGTGATAGCAGGAGCATCCCAAGTTATCTCTCCGTTGTAGCGCAGCTTGACGTTGGTGTCCATTGGTCCTGAGAAATCATCATCAGCTCTGAAGGTAGAAACGAAAAGTTGACTCCCAACAAAATAACTAAAAATGGACGATGCAATCAACGTGTAATTTTGGTGATATTTCATCCAAACAGGCCACCAAGGACATTTTCACAGTTTTTCTCTGACGGATATCTGGCGTGAACATGTCTTTGCGTTGGACGACGTACTGGCGTACTTGTTATAGAGGACGAGGTCGGGCCGCCACACCAGACTGCTGGGTATGTGGATGACGTCCAGACCGTCGTAGTCTTCTGTGTTCCATCTCAGGTAGGCGTCGTGCCACGTCTGTCTAATCCACAGGTAGGCAATCAGCACCTGGTTCCTCTCGTCCTTCTCACACACACACACACACACAAAGGCACAAAGATGAGAAAAGCTATTTAAAAACACTCACAGTGAAAAAGCACAGGGGGAGAGCAAAATATTTAAAGCTGGATCTAATATCTGTGTAATAAGTTATATCTAATCTCAGTGGACAGAATCTTCCATTCCATACAGAATATTAGTAAAAAAAAACGTGTGATTATGACCAGGGATCACTACAGACATATCAGAAATAAAGCTGTGGAGAAGTATAAAGCAACCTTAGGCTATAAAACAATACCACAAATTTTGAACATCTCAGGAAGAACTGTTCAATCCATTATTCAAAAGTGAAAAGTGCGTCTTATAATTGCAAACCAACTGAGAGAAGCTTGTCCCACCAAACTGACAGGCCAGGCCATGGAAAGAATTAATGAGAGGATCAGCAGAGAGGAGCATGGTAGCTCTGGAGGAGCTGCAGAGATCCACAGATCAGGTGGGTAAATCTTTTTTGAAGACTGCTGTCTGTCTATTGTGTGTTTTTTGTTAGATGCTTGTTAAACACTGTATTTTTAAACCTGATAAATACCAACTGTGTAAGGATTATTATAAAGTAATAATAATAATCAACATTTGAAAAACAATAGGCCTTCGCAGCGTTTCCGCTGCTCAGACCTAATAATGAAGATCTGTTCATTTTGATTTGAAGATGAAGCTAAACGTCTCTAAAAGACTTGAGACTGGGGTGAAGTTTCACCTTCCAGCAGGACAGCGACCCTGAACAGCCAGAGTGGCGTAGATAAGCAGATATGTGTGTTGGAATGGCCCAGTCAAAGTCCACAGCTAAATCTGTCTATGGAGAGACTTTTAAAAAATCCATGCTCATATTCTCGTCATCCAATCTGACTCCTGATATGCAAAGCTGACAGAGACAAACCTTAAAACTGTTCTAGCTATAAATTGCAATAAAGGGAATTTTATTTGCAAAGTGTTGACTCAGTAGTGCAGTATTAGAGTTAGAAGGATTGAATACAAATTCAATCCATATGTTGCAGATTTTATACTTATAAGAAGCAATGAAAGCTAAGCAAATTTTTGCTTCCACAAATCCAAGGGCATTAATACTTTATAGTCTGGGGGCTGTCAGGGCAGGACTTGGATTACATTCCCTGCAGCAGCCAGCTGTAGATCCTGATGTGCTTTCTGTAATCTATGTTGATTCAAAGAACATCATAATCAAGAACAGAAGTGTCCTAAACATCCTGCAAAAGCTGCAAAAAGACACGAGCCCTTCTTTTCTTTCCTTGACACTCATCAACACAGCTTGGCAAGAGACACTGAAACGTTCAAGACAGCAGAAGTCCAGAGTCGTCTATCAATATCAGGTGAAAGAGCAAAGAACACAGAGCCGCATCGAGTAACAAAACACCCTAACTCAGAGTTTTGCACAGCTCTCTTTCATGTGTACTCTGATATAACAAGCCAGCAGCAACACACAGCTTGGTAGATAGATTACATTAAGGTGGTGTGCAGTCTCTCTAAATGCATTCACAATTCGGCTGGTGATTCACCGAGGGGTGACACATCACTGAACCTGAACGGGAATCTGAACCAGTTGTATACAAGTAGGCCTTACAGGGAGGTTTAAACAGTTACAGGTCTGCCTCTCATTTATTACCACCAGTGGTTAAAGCTCCGTGGGATCTGCAGCATCAATGCAGTGACGATAATTCAGGGAAAACATTCAGCACTACGGTGGCCGGCCACCGTACGTTTTATCTTCATGTGATTCATCTCAGCTTGTTGTGTTTTCTCTGCTTTTTACAAATTAATTTAATCAGAACTTTTATGTTTAACAGCAATGTAACTAAGTTGCTGGCATTGTTATTTTTGTCATGCTACTGACAAACATTGTGCCCAGAATCATCACTTAACACACTCCCATTTTGAATGCAAAACCATGTTTGTAGATGGATAATTTGGGATTTTTAAACACTTTACTTGCTTCAGAGTGGAAATGTTCAATATGTTGAACGCTTTAATGTGTGCAGAGGCTTGCAGAGCAGCCAAAAAATTGTACTCGCATAAGAGTAGCACAACTTCAAAATATTTTTACTCAAGCAAAAGAAAAAGTAGCCATCCAATAAATTAATAAAGTAAGACTAAAAAGCGTTGAGTAAAAATGGTGAGTTACTGATCAAAACCTTAATCATTTAACATTTAAAAACTACATAACAATCAGATGGGCCAAAAACATAAAGTTATATATTTTAAGGACAAAAATAAAAATTACAAAATTACAAAATCAGGTTTAGAAAATCCATATAAATTTTGCTTTATTTGGAATAAAGCAAAACTTATGAAACTTTAATAGAAACTGGACATGTGTCCTGAATTTTTTTTTTTTTAACAAGCTTGTTCTTCATTCAATGAAGTTACTCACAGTGGGGAAAGTACCCAGAAATGTGTACTTCATAATAAAATGTCAAGTAAAAGCAAAAAGTGCAGCACAGGGCACAGCAGCAGCACGGGAACGAATCCCGCAACTCACAAACGGAGGATTCAATCCTTGACTTGGCCGTCCCACTGCAGTACGATAAAAATACCCCTAAAAGTGCATCGTTTTTTCCAAAAGGTAACTCAAGTAAATGTGAGTTAATGCAATTAGTTATTACCCAACTCTAAATATGTGGCATTTTAGTGTACAGTACCTTATGAGATGGGCTCGTAACCCAGTACCCACCATGTCTTTGATCTGAGAGAGGGTGATCTGTAAGGTAACGTTGAGCGCTCTGTCCGTGTCCTCCACAGGCCGCAGGGCGCTGGAGTAATTCTCCATCAGGTCGTTCAGGAGCTTCTGGGCATAGTGGCCCTGAGCACAGTGAACCACTGAAGGGGCAAAATAAGACAAGGTTCTGGTTTAGATGAGACAATTACAAATTGTCTTTTTTCCAAGCTGTAGATCATGGGTTGTCATTTCATAATGCTGGAAAATGTATTCTTTATTTTTGCCGACTTCTATATTCAAATTGTATTTTCAACAACATATCATTCAAACAAATAGCATAAATGCCATGTGAGCCTATTAAACTTTCCCTACTTGATTATAAAAACTACAAAAAAAACATAAAAATAAAATAAGAAAAGCCAAATGTGTAGGAGAAAAACACAATGTTCCCAACTCACCTTCAGGGAGCAGCGCTGTCAAACAGATCACCTGGATCGTCCTGAACATCTCCAGATATCTCCCAGATCAAAGTTAAGGTAACTTAAAGAAGAAATCCAACAGCTTCCTTCCCCTGAAAGGCTTACATGATGCCTGTTCAACCCCAGTTGAACTCAGTTGTAGATAGCGGGGCACCGTTTCATCTGGCCGTCCCTGCAGCTCTCACTGCTTGGCAGGGGAGGCAGCGTGTCTGGCTGACGGGGACACGGAAACAAACTCTGGTATCACATAGCAGCAGCAGCAGAGCGAGGGAAACAGGATGCCCACGAATCATCGCCTCACTACACATACTGAATTTTTTTGCTCCTTTCAACATCCAGCTGGGCCGCCGCTCTGTGCATGCGACATTATAAAATCCTTCAAGAGAAAAAAAGGGCGAGAAATGTGAGATAAGTTACTTTCAAAGTGATCTCATTTGGTTTAATTGTTTTCCAGGGGCTTCATCATAAAGCATTTCAATTTAGACCTCAAATTTATCGGGAAGACTGTTTTAAGACGTTTGCAGCAGCACTTGTGAGGTCATCATAAAGGTCATATATGGCCTTTATGATGACCTGATCCAACACTGCCTTGTTGGATCAGGGCAGTAATCCAACAGATCACAGATCGCCCTGTTGGAACAACCAATCTTCAAGTTTTGCCAGCGTATATGTTGATTTGAGTAGACATTAAAGACTTTAGAGGTAGTATTTCTTCTTTATAATTCCATCTGCCCAGGATGAATGTATATATACTTCAGCCTGTAAGCATAATTTGGATCCTCTAGTCACTGGAAAGAACCCACAATAAATTTTAAAATAGAGTTAAAAATATCAAAGAAAATGATTCTCACCTAAAAAAAAACTTAATTCAGTACATCAGTGTATAAAAAAATTATACAGATTTTTTATGGACAGGAGGAATTCAAAAGTTGGACTACAGTAACTTCAAATTTTACAGCATAGAAATATTGATCCTCAGAGCTCAATTTTGTGAATTCATCTAATATGCAACAGAAGAAACCGCCGGGGGGTGGATGAATTTTGCAGAGCAGTAAAATTAAATCCAAACACCTCATCACTTTGTAGCGTGGTATTTGGTGCAAGCAAGGTGAAAATTGTTCATTTAACTGACAGGATTTGTGGATGGATTCAGAGGGACAAGTTGGTATTAAACAAGTCATCTGTTGTACCTACTCCCTGTTTCCAATAAAAGGCAAAAACCTGAAAACTGGACACGGCTCACAAACGTTCTGCTCGTAGTTCTTAAAAGGGATACTGTACATGAGCTGAATGCAAAAGCAGTTTTATGACTCCACACAATTTAGGATATGCTTAGCCACTGGATGTTTTTTTAAATTGAAGGGTTTGCACCATTTTTACTGCAAAGTAAACCCCTGCAGGTTGAATCCCTGAGTTAATGCGGTGCTTCAGCCTTGTTTTTTATTCAAATGCATGCAGAAGCAATTAAATGTATAAACCCAGGTTGCCTTGAGCATAAATAAATCCTGTTTATCAACAGTTATGGTTAACCTTTTAAGGAAATTCACACGTTAGTGCCAAGAATAGGTTTTCATATACTTAAAATATCTTCACATTAAACAGATCTATGACCTTCAAGATGTTGAGGTTCACCTTCTAGAATGAATAGGCTCTAAAGCAGTCAAAAGACCAAATCTAAATTCAAAAGATTTTGCAGCAAGACTTGAAAATTGTGCAGATGTGCCTGAGTGAGCCATTTTGCAGAGGTTGCAAAACAATCAAGAAATATCCCAAAAGACTTTCTTCTGTAGTTGCAGCAAATAGTCCTTCTACACACTTATGACACAGCAGGCTGAATATACACAAAGTTGGAGGTTTAAATATTTTTGCACAAAGAGCATTTTCAACAGAAAAGAAAAAGCAGAGCAGATTAATTTACACACACTTTAATCTTTATTTACAGATGAGTTGACATTTATTTGTTGATGCAATTAAGATGTCATATTCTAGACTTGTCACAGGTTGTGTAGAACATCAATTTTGTTTCTCTCAGATTAAAAACAAGAAATCAAATGCATCCATGTTCCTAAATAAAAGTGTTTTAAAAAGAAAAGGAGAAGGCCAGATGAAGAAAAGTTATTTCAAGCTATGTGGCAAAAGTGGAGGAGAGGAATCTCCAACAGGAGCTGCCAGATGTTGACTGATGGGGGGGGACTTGGCATGAGGATGGCTACTGTGAGAACACCTGCAAGACGCTTAATGAGTTGTTTTCAGAAACGCAGAATAAGCCCACCTACACGGTGTACTACAGTCGGCGCTGAACTCCTCTGTGACAGAACCAAAAAATGTGACTGGGTTTTACTCCGATGCTCATCTTTTCTTCAGAATAAATATACTGACACTGCAATATGTCGTTAGCCAGATGTTCTCAGTTTTCATCCCACGGTTGATGTCAAATAAACGATTTCGTTTTAATAGTCCAAAGACACTAAACCGAATGAGTTGGGAGCAGGAATTTTTAAAACTGAGATTTATTTTCTTAATTTTTAGGAAAACAAGCCAAAAGTTTATTGAATAAGAATCAGGAGCAAAACCTAAAACAAAGCTGCTTTAAATGGCTTGACCCTCTACAACGAAAAGGTTAGCATGAATGAAAATAAATGCACTGCATAGGCAAGGATAAGCCGCCGACAGCCGCTTTTTGGACAGAGCCAGAAAACTGGGACAGAGTGACAGATGTGGGTGGGGTTTGGTTTCTATTTTGTTTCAAAGTGGGAGTTAGACGTGGATTTCTGATTGTATCACTAAGTGGAATGTTGGGTGGCCTTAAAGAAACCAGAGGTAACAGCTGACAGAGCAGATGATTGGAGTGCGATACAGCAGACGTGACAGAGGAGATGTCACACGGTGAGGATAGAGAGGAGAAGGGGAACTTGTCCGATGTAAAACAGAGGGTAGGATCGAGCAGGATTCGCCTTCAGCCAGTGGGAGTTTGGAGGAAAGAGGGTGTGTACGGTCGAAGACAGACGTGTGGATCAGGAGGAACACGACGGGTGTCAAAATTCAGTTACTGAGGAGGAGCTCTGTTGCCGTCTCCACGTCCCAGGATTTTGACGACAACGCCACTATTACTGCATTCTGGAGACAAAAACAAAGGTTTGGTTTTAATCTGCAGCATCATGCAGCGCCATGGCGCACACTGGTGAAGAGAGAAACCTAAACGTTTATTGAAGGATGCTCACTTTTTCGAAGCCCATGGCACAGAGTTTGTCTATTTTGCGTGTGTACTCCGGACTGGAGACAGGAGCTCCTGCGTAGACGTGAGACCAGAGTTTTGCCGTCTGTTTAAACATCTCTGGATTCTGCTTGTACTGAGGGGTGAACAAACAAACAAGAGTTTATGGAAGGGGGCTCAGCAGACAGCTTGTTAACAACTAAAAGGCATATTGTTTTCTCTGTTTGGATCAAAAAATGGGGGAAAAAATGTCACCTTTCTCACTTTATGCCACCAAATTCATAAAATTTACAAACACATACATGTCATTTTATTTAGGTCATACAAAAAAAATGAAAGCCAATGTTCTATGCAATACAATTGTAATGTCCTTTTCAGTAAAGATTTTATAAACATTTGAGTACTTCTACATTATTGACACATTATTAAAGTAAATGCATCTTGTCGTAGTTGCAAAGTGTATTAGTTCTTTACATAAATGACCCAGTTCATCAGTCAAAAAGCATTTATAGCAGCTAATAGTTTCAAATGGACAAAGAACAAAGTCTTCAGTTCAAAATAATGCAGGCACAAATCCAGATCTGCTCTTTTAAAGTTTAAATTGCTCTACTGCTGAATCACGGATTAATTTATGTCCTTGACAAAAACAATTACATCCCAAAAGTGCATTAAAATTTTTTAATTTTTTTCATTACTGGTGCTGTGAGCCCTCAACATTTATTTGCACGTTAGTTAATACAGTCTCATGTTGTAAAAGAAGGCATATGAATAATGTCAGAAATGTTGCAAAAAATTAAAAAAAGGTTTATGCGTTGCTCAAAAAGCCAAAAATACCTGAAAGATGCATTTAAACTCTGTTGTTTACTTGTAATAAATGTTCAAATCAAGTTTTAGTCTATCTTTTTATATCCAATAGCGTGCCAGACATATTTAACCAGAAACCTGTTAAAAGGCAATAAGAGCATCATTAAAGTTGAAGCTTGAAGGCCAACGCATCCAAAGAATCCAGAGAAAAGTTCATATCTTTACCTTTGTCAGAAAGAATTCAACTAAACCTTTAAAAAGATTAAAGTTCAGCCAATACATTTAAAGCCCAGACTATAGTAAGGGAATCCTCAGACCATAGTTTTGTACACCTTACTTGAATAATGCGCTGCATACATGAACTGATAAATGGGATGTAGCAGCTCAAACTTTTTTTTTTTTTTTACATTAAAAAAAGCATAAAAATGTCACAGTCATTCTGTAAATAATGAAGTAAAACAAAAAGTTGTGGGTCGAATTGTAAGTTTTAATAGTTTGTACTGAAAGAAGCCACAGAAATAATAAATGAAAAAACTTTGATTTGAAAATATGTTCAGTACAAATACAAACAGGTTCATGCTTTTATATGATCAAACAGAGAATTTTAGGCAACTTCATACATAAAACTGAAAAACAAACACACACACCTGATTGGCTACCACAGCATCCTGTGGATCATCTGGTTCTGCTGCTGCCAGTAAGGCTTGTAATGACAAGAGGACCGTCCTCAGTGTCATGGCTGCTGCCCTGAAACATCATCACAATGAGCAACGAACAAAACGAGCCGCGAAACGACAAACAAAAAAAGCGCTTACACACGAGTGAACTCAACAGTATGATTAACCATCCATCCAAGCTCCAGTGGCTCTTTCAAATCTATACAAGATGAAGCAAAAACTCTCATACATTTGAATCAGCTCCATTATTATAGGTTGAGTAACAAAATATTCAACAGAAAACTGCCAATAATCGAGGCATTACCAACAGCAACACGTAATTATGCAGACCATCTGAGGAGCATGAGCAAATCAGCAGTGCAAATGCAAAGATACACAGAGAAAATAAACACGTCAGGCCCCCGTCCTGTTATTCTGCATGGTGGGGATCCGTTCACTCTGTTCACTATGGGAAGCATTTTGTTGGCATGGCTCTACTCCATCTGTTCCCTTAAGGTTTTGATTCACTCCACCAGTGTTAGAAAGCGGGCTGCAATGTATGATGGGAATCTCGGCAACAACACTTAATTCTCCACAGGATATGTTTACTTAAAAGGCGAGTATTGATAATAGTGCTGTTAAGTTACATGCCACATCCGATCATGCTCTCTTTCAAAAATTATGAACCGCTGCTGATTGTTTAAATGAAAAGAGTCAAAGTGTTTCCTTCACTCATATTTTTACATTTACAATGCGTCTTAGAACTAATGGGTCAAAGATGTGAAAGAGCCACAATTATCTTATTCAGCCTTAATTCTTTACTCTATCTTACATAGTTGGAAAAAAAATATGTAAAAAAAACTTAAAATCTTGGCAATGATTTACTCACCACTGATCTTTAAGGATGTCCAGACATATTGCACCTGTGACTGAGCTGATATTGGGATGCCAGATCTTTGTGATAAACCGCACCTGAGGTATTGAAAGAAGCAAGGAGACATGCACAGATGAGCAGAGTGACGGGAATTTCTTTATGCACCAGGAAGATCATTAGTCGCAACAAAACAAATGAAACCTTACCTTGGGTGGATTGAATGGATACGTCTCTGGAATTTTAATTTCTAGTTGATATCTACCTCCTGTCAAAAATAAAACCGGTAACACAATGAAGGAAAGAGGTTGGAATATCTAGGAAATTTAAATCACAGATGAAAAATGTTAAAATTGATTTAGTAAAGAGTAGTGCTGCAAAACTATACAAAAAGGTCAGGAATGTTGCAGAAGCGATACTGGTTCCAGTAAATCCACATTTTATTCACCGGTCTTTTCTTTTACACCATCAAAGAATAGTTATCATTTATTGTTCCACAGTGGGAAAATTCAGGTGTAACAGCAGCAAATTATGTTAAGTGGAGACATGAATAGTCACCCAAAAGTAAAAAGTATGAAAACTCTAAAATACTCTATAGTAAGGATATATTCACAAAACAGGAAAACAATACAGAGTTATTTAAAAAAAAAAAATAATTTATATATAATATATATTATATATAAAAGCAATGTGTAGCTTTGTAGGTTAATTCAGAGAAGATACATGTACAACATATCCATTGGTGTACATGAACATAAAAACAACAGCAACAACAAACATGTCTCCGTAACTCTGATCTCATCAGTCGGGAAAAAAAAAACATTGTTTTTTGCCGTTGAGGGCCATTAAAGTCTTGTCAACTGCTCTAAATCATAAATGACATGTACAGCAATAATGCAATTACTTTTGCAATTCAACTTTACAGGCAGATCTTGCAAAGATGCCTGCTATTCAATCAATTCTGCAGTTTTAGTTCAGAGTAGAGCTGCACAAGCACATTTTCTTAACGCACACATTAACATGACACTGCGATATAATTATCTAATATTCCAAAATGGATTCTGATTGCAATTAAAGGAAATGTTGTACAGCAACAATGAAAGTCCATTTTGTTGGCCTAATATATTTTTTGGCAAGCAGTTTTAATGTGTGGCCCTTGAAATGCTGTAGTATTTCAAAATATTATCCAACCAGTTGCTTGACATGATGATGATCATGATCATGATGGGGATTAAATATAGGTCTTCGCACTTAATAAATTGTCCAAAAATAAAAAATCTTTTTGCTGCACAATTTATTTTTGGCATGTCTTCAAGCATGTCAAATTAGAAGGTAAAGAAGAAGAACAGTGACTGACAGATGCATCACCCTGGCAGGTATGAATTCACACAAAGTCTACACCGACTGAACCCTTCCACCATTAACACCAACCCTTATTCCAACCGTCCATCCAACTTTTCTTCCAACCCTCATTAGAAAACCTAATACCTACCAACCCTCCTGCCAAAGCTAATTCCAACCCTAATTCCAACCACCTTTTCAACATTGAAACTCTAGTTGAAACTCTCCTTCCAACCCTCCTAACGACCTTCTTTGCAACCCTAAACCCAATGCTCCTCAAGTCCCTACTTCCAACCCTAATTACAACCCTCACACCATCCCTTCTCCAAACCCTCCTTCAAATCTGCATACTTTTAGAACTTTTCTCTCATTAGTTTTTAAGGTATTTGCTGCCCTAAAGGCAAATGTTTCTAAACAGAATCAATGTTGACCAGCCTGACAATTATCTAACTGACAATTAGCTGTTGAGGTAACAATAGCATTCTAGTTTACAATCTATAGCTTCCATGCTAGAAGTATCACATTGTCAATATACCAGTGATAGCCCTCTTGTTAATGTTAGCATTTTAGAAAAATAAAGATTTGCTTTTCATATACTTTAAGCTGATAAATTGCTATTTGCATTAATTAATTTACTTAGTCAACATGCTAAAAGAGCAATAGTATGAGGGATGAAATTTTAGCTAAAATTGTTTTGACTACATTTTATGAAAACCTAATAAATTTAGTCAATGTTAGCGTGCTATTGACAGCAATTCATCTAAAAGTAGCTTTTTAGCTTACATTGCTGCTACCACACTAGTTTGAACAGTTTAATGCTGTCAAACATGGTAGTGACTCACAACCATTAGCATAATAAGTTTCAGCTTCTAGTTGTCCTTTATTGTAGCCAATAAAAAAACCTTTAAAAATTATGTATGGCAATACCTAAAAACAATCCATAGATTTCAGCTTTTGCTAAAAAAAAAACGCTTTTCAAAATATCAATTTGATGGAGCCTTAATGTCAAGAAAGTTGTGCAATGTGATCTTTTTTTTATTTGTTATTATGCCCAAAAGTTGTCAGTGTCTCTTAAAAATCAGCTCACCTTCATATGGTGTGTCAGGAGGCCCTGCTATTTCTCCTTTGAGTTCTGTGAAGTTCTCATCAACCAGGTCTACCTTTATTTGGTTTTTGCTTGTCTGGAAGAGCAAAAAGAGCAAACAGCGGCAGTTAACCATCCATGCTTTCATAAACAATCCCTCGTTAATCGCCAACTCATGCAACACCAGGATTATGAAAGGTTGCCCACAACTTGTTGCATAGTCACAACTCTATGTGTAAGAGTGATTTCACATTTATTTAAAATCTTGTACATTGGGGAAACGACAACACGTGGGTGATGTATGCTTCAATTACTACAACTCTCAAAACAACATTTGCTTGGATTTCCCCGGCTAGCTTAGCGACCACAGAAGGTACCCTACTTAATAATATCCTCAGGAAACTTTGTAAGCTAAAATATGTTGGGCCCATTTAAAGCAACTGTTACTCTGTCCACTTACAACCACAGCGGCACATTATGGCGAGCTGACGTTTGTCGCCACTTATTCTCACAGCCGACACAGTTAGCTTACAGCTAGCCACTTTACTGAGCAAGCGTCTGTGACTCATTCAGCCACAGAAAGTGAAATAAATTCAGCTACGACTCAGAGTGGCAAACACGACAACCAACCTCTTCGCTCTTCAGAACCTCCTTGAACTCCCGTTTTATCCTCTGAACAGCAATATTGGCCATGGTTCCCCCAGCGTTCCCGTCCGGTTGGTTGGTTGGGGCCTCGTCGCCAGTCCGACCAGTCAGCTAGCGCTAGCTGCTTTTACCGACAACAGCTCCTGACTTTTTTAAAATACACCGTCTCAAAAATAACAGCTGGAACGTTGTTCGCCTCCTGTCTCGTCGGTCCCCGAAGTTGGTGGGAAGCTTAATCAGGGGGAAGTAGCTTAATGTGAGTCTGTCATCTCAAATATGCAGCAACAACACAATGGTTGGTAGAACAGAAAACATTTTAATACCAAAAACTGCATGCAGTCTAGAGGAGACAGGGTCATGTGATCAACACCCGTCAACGCTCCCTCCCATTGGTAGATCAATGTACAATGAAAACTTATTATTATTATTATTATTATTATTATTATTATTATTATTATTATTATTATTATTATTATTATTTACGCAAACCTAAAAAACTTGACTTAAAAAAGACGTTACATAACAAATAATAAATTGAGATAAAACTAAGAAATAACGTGTTTAACAGTTTGCATGTTATTTGAAAAAGCCAAACTGTGATTTTTTTTTTAAAAAATGATTGTTTATTTATTAATTAAAATAAATTAGATAAAATAACATGTAGGTAAAATAGCAATATAGATTACACTTATCTATATGAAAGGCTAAATTTTTTTTCTACTTTTAATCCCACATACTTTAAAAGAATGTATACCATCTTGTTGGGAAACGTAAGCTATCTTTTTGTAAATAAAATGTTCTTTCATCACATACTTTTCCACTATACAGCTTAGCAGCACTTCATATCTGAAGTTTAAAAGTGACAAAACCTAACAAAAACTCCACAAACACAACAGGGTCATGTCTTCCATGTATAGTTTCCTTCTGGCAACTTCTTCATCTATAAAAAGCCTTAACTTTTGACTGACACCGGTGCAGTTGCATTAAATCCTTCAAAGATCTGCTGAGGCCTTGCATTTCATTTGTCTTGCTTTTTCTCACAGCACAGCAGACTTCCAGACTCATTGGTTCATCTCAGAATCACGTGATAACACCAGATGGCGCTGTTGTTCCATCCCAGGAGAATTACACAGCGTGATGGTGGATTTTGTGGTTCTTCTCTGCATTTTTTCTGGTACAAATTCAGGTCCTTATTACAGTTAGTATCTAACATCAGGACATATACAATATGCTTTATTTCTTCTCCTTCGGTTGTCTCTCCTCTTCTTCCTCCCTCTGCCATGTTTTTTATTCCTCTTGTTGATAACAATGAAAATGATGAGTGCAGCTAGCATGGCAGTCGTTATTAGAAGGCAGCCCCCAAAGACCAGCATTGATTTGTTCTTCAACATCCACTCACACGTCAAACATTTTTCCTGCTGCTCAGTGAATCTACACTGCTGCGTTGTGCTATTGTTAGAAGCACCATTGTTAGCGATGATTTCTCTGTACAATGCGACAGAGGCTTTGGCTTTGGACTGGTGCTGGGTTGAGGTGAAAAGACCAAACAGAGGGGCATGTCGATCTTGGAGCTTCCACACATAGAAACCCTGCAAGTTGACTCCATCAAGATGGTAAGCTGAGAGTAAAGGAAAGAGAAAGTAAAAATGAAATTTATTTTTTAATTGAAGGGTTTCTTCATTATCCAACATGGGCTCAAACGGCTTGAAACACATAACTGTATGGTTCACTATTAGCAAAATATGGAACAATAATCAGAGGTGTAGCCTCAGCAATTGCCTCTCCCTTCCTTTATGGTTTGATTATGTTCATGCCATCTCATTAAGTCTGACTTTTATGGCACGAACCAATACAGTCATTAAAGCTGCATACCTATGGGGACAGAGCTCTGTTTCGACATCCACAACATAAGATTGTTCATGTGTTTCTTACACCCACTAATTCCACAAGACATTCAAGGTAGCTTACCTTTGAGAGCTTCCTGTAGATAACTCCTGAGATAATACTGCCTGAGGTTATCCTCAACTGAAGCTTGGTCATCAATCCCACTGGCTGTGACAATGATAGGCAGAGTTCTTCCATACCTCTGATTCACCCATTTCAGCATCTTCCGTAGACCCCAGGGTACCAGAGCTTGCCCCAAGCTGGAGGACGGCCAGGTGGGGTCTGAGAAAGTTACACAATCATGCTCGGGTGCTGGTTTCTTTTGGAGGACGTCCTGTGTGTGAGGATTTGGAGAAACTAAACGTGTTGTAAAATGATTCAAGGCAATAAAACTCAATGCCCCATTCAGCTCCTGTCTCTCAGTTGTGGTAAAATGAGGAAGAGGTGATTTGGGAAGTCCAAATACCCTTGCTCTTTCATCCAGGTATTCCCTCATTTGATATGGGTATTTCCCCTTTTTCTTCTCATCTCTTGTCCCAAGCAATGGATCCAAGAAGAATCCAAGTTCAAACAGCAGAAATCTTTCTGTTGCCACTGTATGCGACTCTACAAAAGGGTTACCTGGGATGGCCCAATCAGCATGTAAAGCAAGAGACACCAGTGATCTCTGTTCACCATAGTATGCCCTCTCATGTAACCTCCAGGATTTGGCATGGGCTATTAGCAGATTATGAGCAGCTTGATGCCTCTCTGTGACATTGGAATAAACATCTATGAGTCTGTTTGGCTCATTGATGGTGATCCAGTAGTGAACCCAGGTACCCAGCTCCTGGTAACAAAGTGCTGCATATTCTTGAAAAGCTCCCACTGTCGTATAATTCAGCCAACCACCCGACGCATGCAGTGGCCCTGGCAAACCCAAGTTCGGAGCTCTGTGTGTTGGGTGGTACAGGATGACCATAGCTTCCAGATTTAGCTTCTTGATCTCTGTCAGCACACAGCGGTAGTACCTTTTGGAAGTATAGAGGAAGATGTTATTTTTTTCACTCTGGATGACAAAATGAGTAAAAGGAAGGTCAATTAATTGTTGGGAAACACAGTTCCTTACAAAGACTCTCATATCCTGTAAAGTGGTTCCCATTTAGAAATATTGCAACACATTTCAATGTATTTCTTGCAAGTTTATGCACTAGACTAGACTAACAAAAATGTAAATAACATGAGGCAAAATAGACCATTTCCATATTGATGTGTAGCTGTGGCAACAATATGTTGTCAGCACGCTCTACTACAGTGGGATGGGAAGTTGTTCAGAATTAAAATGAAGGGACAGGAAAATATTTGATCAAATATCCTTTACAAAAATAAAACTAAACACTGTGCTACTCATTTGTATCCTTGACACCTGATAAAATACTTTGATGAACCACCTGTTGATGCAAGTATGATGCAAGGATAGCTCCAAGTTTTTTTAGGGTATGTCTCTACCTGCTGTGGACCTCCAGAGACTGGAATATTTGCTCATTCTTCTAAAAAAATAACTCAACCTAAGTCAGGTTAGATCTAAAGTATCTGTGAAAATCCGTTTTCAAGCGTCACTAAACTTTATCAAATAAACTTTGGTTTGGACTTTGGGATGATCCAACTCATGAACATACTTTCATCTAAACTGTCCTATAGCAGCTCTTTAGGGTTGTTGTCCCACTAGGGGCTGAACTAATTTAAAAATTAGATTTAAACATCTTTAGGGAAATTCTCATGGCATCGATTCCACAATTACTTTCTGACTATTACTCTTCTATTAAGGTCATTTTTATGTAACAAACAATTTGGGGTTGTTCTTTTCTACCTGAGCTGTGGATCTCTGCAGCTTCTCCAGAGTAATAGTTTTCATTTTGATTGGTTATCTGATAAATACTTGGCCTTACTCTTTCCATTCTTGTTTGATGGATTGAACAGTACAACTGGTAACACTGAATTATATTTTAGGGCATCATAGTAAACATGATTGAATACAAATGCAAGCCACACAAGACATTTTCTAGTTTTAGTTGTTGGAAAAAATATGTTGAAAACCATTTATCAGAAAAAATAAATAAATACTCAGGCATTTCAAGTTGTACTGTGACAAAATGTCAAAACTTAATGTAATATTAATATTCTGTAAGACACTTAAAATTTTAGCAGTAAAAGTGTTTCCATTAAAATCTATTAAATTAAAGTAAGCAGACTCTTTCCACACTCAGAGGTTTGTGTGTTTGTTGAGCTCTACCTCAGGGCTTCGGTGTTCACATTTGAGCGGCTTCCCTCGGGTAAAATGAGAGACCAGTTAAGAGCGAAGCGGTAATGAGATGCCCCAGTGGATGCAAACAAGCGGAGATGGTTGCGAATAGCCAGATAATCTGTGCACTGGGCAGTTCTGGTGTTAAGCTTCACCCCGGGGAGTGGTTGCAGCGATCCGTCCCCTGTGAGGTTCCAGCTGTATACGTGAGGGTCAGAAAATTGCGGGGAGAAAGGATGGAACCGGACCTGCAAAACAGCAAAGAATTAAGAAAAAAAATTAATGAATTTGTTTTGCTTACTTTAATTGTAACTCGTAAAACGATGCGTTTTACCTGCAGTGTAGAGTCTGCTATCCCCCAGTGAAATTTACAAGGAAAATGGCCTTTAACATCTGTTGACGAGTTTTCATCAACTGGAAAACCATTGTGAGTGACAATTTGCTTGAAGTATTGAGCCGTGGTCTTGGGAACCCTGGTTCTGTTGGGTTGATTGAAGTCAACGTAGAAAAGACCTCTTCTTACACTGTAGCCATAATTCCACTCAAATCCATCCAACAAAGACCAGGCTGAGTAGCCAAACACCTGCACACCATCGAACTTGATGGCTAAAATAAGAATAAAAAGACTTAATTATTTATTTTCTAAGAACTAGATGTGCTATTTAAGATTTTAGATCCAAGAGATTTCATATTTACCCTGTAGGACTTGGTTGATAAAACGTTTCATCAGATAGATGGCAACTGTGTCTTCTCTTCCAACGCTGGCGTCGGAGAACCAACCCCCTTCTGCCACCAGTACCCTCGGGTTCCCATACTCCAGATTTATCCAGCCCAGGACACGTCGCAGGTCCGGGGTGATGCTCTGCCCATTGTGTAACAGGTTCTGGCCGAGACGGAAATTGTTCGGCCCAAACGACAGAGCAAAAAAGTCAGCTGTTTTCTGCACCCAGAGCTTCTCTTCAGGGGTGAACATGGGCATGAGGCTGGCATATTTTATTTTGAGAGAGACTGGATAGTCCCCAGCACCAAAGATGGGATCAGCAAACCATCCGAGAATGGCCTCCATGGACTGCTGACAGAGAGCCACGTTGGCAGCTGTGGGCTGGCCCCTGTGGGGTTCAACCCAGTGGGAACCTAAAACAATGGATACTTTACCCCTCTGAGTTGGGCGGAAGTGACTGTTGTATGTCTGCCATGCTTTGGCGTGTGCCTAAAAACAACAATACAGACTCTATAAGGATGTTGTTAATTTGTTGGCAAAATACTAAAACAGTACAAAAGCAGTTCAACTAATAAAATTAATCTTAGCTGGATACCTGTTACATGTGGCAGCCTGAATAGATTTTATGGTATTTTGTAAAAAGTCCCACAATATTAAAATGTTACAAACTTTATTCTCTGTCCTCTACTTCTCTATTTAAAATGTTAAAAATATTAAATAGAGATCAAACAAAACAATTTTTTTAAATACCTTTTTAAATATTAATACACAATGGCCTGCAAGAGTATGATTACACTTTGAGCATACTTTATCTAATTACAACCACAGACTTCAGTGTATTTTATTAGAATTTTTTGAGTTAGACTAATACAAATTATTACATAATTGTAAAATGGAAAAAATATATTTCATTCATCTTAAAAATATTGCATGCATTTGTATTCAGCCTCCATTGCTCTGAACAAACAACATTCAAGGGGAATATTTTTGCAGAACTCTGTACACTAGACTGTACATCGAATCCTTTATTTAAATAAAATAAGTGATTTGATATTCATACATATTTTGCTTGATATTTATATGTTAGCTTGACATATCAAGCTAAAATGTCATGCTAATATATATATATTTTTTAAATAGGGCAAAAATAGAGGTACATTTGTAACAGCATTTTAATCAGTATGAGGAAGCGGAAAATCACTATTTACTCATTCTATCTGCTTGGTGTTAGCTGGGAGAGGACCAGCTGTGCTTGACTGCATAAACGTAAGTGAGTATTAATGAGGCGTATCTCCGTGACTTCCTGACACACACACGCAGATTCCCTCCACCACAAAAGTGCTGATGTGGTGGACTTTGACCCCAGTGTCTCTTTAAGTATCTTGTTTACTTATCACAAAACCTGTCAATATGAATATAGCTAACCAATCGACAGGCAGATAAAACCACCAGTGAGTGGGGATGTTTTATGGATTATTGCCTTAAATATATGCAGTAGTTATGTTGGATTAAGGAGACTTGTAAAAGTCAGTAACAGACCAGCGATCCGGTCTGTGTTTGCTACTCTGTTCTGTGACCTTATAGCCATTCTGGAGATATAAACACTCATTGACTATCATAAAATGATAAAGCTGTAGGAGTTCAAAGTTTGCTCACAGACTGTGTGTGTGAGATCTTATAAACTGTACAAAGAAAGTTGTTGAGTAACCCTGCATGACTCACCCTGATAAGGTTATGGGCTACAGTGAGAGAGCTGGAGACCCCCCCTTTTTCTCCAGGAGCGTGCACACCTGTCCCGTACCCTTGCACGGCCACCAGGTACGGGTTATGCATTGTGAGCCAGTATTTTACACGACTCCCAAACGTTTTGAAACAAAACGTCGCATACTGCTCAAAATGCTCCACTAAAGCGTTATTTTTCCAGCCTCCATATTGATCCTGGAACACCTGTGGTAGGTCCCAATGGTAGAGAGTCACAATAGGCTCAATTTTCTTTTCCAGCAGCCTCTCTATGAGGCGACTGTAGTGATCCACAGCAGCTGCATTGGGCTCGCCAGTGGCATTGCCTTCAGGGAAAAGTCTGGGCCAGGAGAGGGAGAAAGTGTATGATCTTACACTGAGATATCCCAGAGCCTCTACATCTTCTTCCCAGCAGTTGTAGCTGTCACTTGTCACGTCTGCAGTCTCTCTGGGAAAATAGTCACTGGTGAAGGAGTGAGTGAAATGGTCCCAAATGGAGACGCCTTTCCCATCCTGGTTCCAGGCTCCTTCATTTTGGAAGGCCGATGTACCTGAGCCCCAGATGAACCCCGGGGGGAAGGTGTCTTGAAGAAAAGACTGGTCTCTGCTAATGGGGCTCGGTTTAGGTCGCTGCCAGATACTCCTGCCTTCCCCAGGAGAACAGACCGCCGGGTCCCGAGCAAACGTCAACAACAGAAGGGAAACCAAAAGGTGTGTGTGACAGGAAGGACGGTTCAGCATACTGAAGGAGTCCACTTTGTCTTTAAAATCCGCTTTGAAGACAGCAGGTGTCAGTCAGTTTCACCATGATAAGTCCTTTTTCCAGCTGAACGTAGATCCATTGTAAGTGACAGAAAAACAGAGAAACAAAGAGAGAGGGACATTGGAAGCCTCAAGGTGCTGCTGTGTCCATCTGACAACCTGGTTAGTCTGCCCTATCTGTCTCTCCCTCTGTGTACTTCTGCTCCCACTCAGCCCCTCCCTGCAACATAGATTCACACATACAAAGGTTGACTCATACCCAAGCAAGTTGCTGTTGTTGTCTTACAACAGATTAATTTTTACTTTAGCAAAGCAATAGAAAAGTCTGATTATATCATCAAATGTAAAAGCAAAGAGTAAGACCTCTTTACACTTTGTGACTGTATTATTAATAACTTGTTCTTGTTTGGGGTATTTTTCTACACAGAACATCCTCGTGTCAATAATTAGCTTGTACTCTGATCCTGAAGAAATACTCCTCTGGAAATCCTTCTTAGTGATAAGGTTTTTTTTTTTTTTTGTATATTCTTTTTATGGAGTTTTATTGGCTCTAGTGGCCTCCATATGAAGGTAGGAGGACAGAAAATTGGGTATTGAGAGAGGGGGAGGACATGTGGCAAATGGGGCACGGTCGGGAGTCGAACCGGTGACAGCTGTGGTACATGGGTTGTGCCTTGTCTCCTTGGGCCACCACGGCCCACCCTAGTGATAAGGTTTGAATTAATAGTTGCCAAATATTCATGTCGAATAAACAAATTAGGTTAATTTTTAGTCGATTTACAAGAGATGATCCAGGTCCTTTTCCTTTTTCGTTGTTTTTCTTATTGTAAGAGGTGATAAGGACGTTTGCAGTGTTCCCCCCAGATCTGATCTAATGGTACCAGGTGACAACAAACGCGCCGCATTATGTGACTTTATTAAATTTAGCTCTCCTTTCTGTATATGTGCCAGTCAGTCACCCAAGGCAAAAAACGCACAAGGTGGCAGAGGAAATTGCTGGGATATGTGTGTCTTAAAAATAAAAAAAAGCCTTTCCATCACAGTTAAAGCACATCAAAAAATGATTCCACCTTGTCCAGCGGAAGAGATTGTAGTAAGGTAAACAACACAGTCACTCTGCTTCAAGGGATGGAGGCGTAAGCTAATTAAAAAGTGACAAATGTCTATTTACTATCCCCACTGCCATTATTGGGTAACCGTGATGCTAAAGGGTGGAAACTGCTGGGACTGAGTTGATCTGTCATTTGTGAAACTTATGTTGCAACACCTTTCTTGGAAATTAACAAAAGCTTTTTTAATTAAAACTTCTGAAGGAAGATATCTTAAATGAATTATTTTAATAATTGAAGAAAATAGAACTGAATGTTCAGAAGCACTAAAATAATCAAACTTCTGTATCTTTACTCTCTTGTCAAGAGGCAGAAGTTCTCTTTGTCACTCTGTGCTGTAAATAAAACAGGAAGTGAAAACGGGATGGGGATGTGAGAGAAAAGGCACAACTGGTTAGAGAGGAGCTTTCGTTTCTGTATCTGCTTCACATCAATGTGACTATTTAGTGCAACACTATTACAAATAAGGAGCAGAAGTCAACCTAACAGTAGAGTGGATGCTTGTCTTCTGAGAAACCTTTTTTGTTTTCTCCACCCATTTTGTGGAAAAATCAACATTATTATGAGTGAATTGCACTTTTTCCCCATCTTGGAGAAATCAGGCTTCTGGGACTAAAATTTGGATTAAAAAAGCATCTGAAGCTGGTTCAGGTTTGTGCTGTATTTCCCCTGTTTTTACAATAATATGCTTGCTGAAGATGTATAAAGTGCTTTTAATTCAAATGGTATTACAGCTACAGTTTTTTGTGTTATATCTACAACAGCTTTACACATTCAAGCTGTAGATTTTACCCATTTTTCTTTGAAAAATAGCTCAAGCTCAGTGTGACAAGAGTAGACAGAGAGTGTCTGTGAACAGTAGTTTTGTTTAGTCCCGTCACGTATTCACAATTGGTTTTAGTTCTAACTTCGTTTGGGTCATTCTAACACACAACAGGTTATAATCTAAATCATTCGATTATAGCTCTTACTGTATATTTAGGGTTGTCCAAAATTCACTGTATATTCAGCATGAAGGAAATCAGGAAAAACCGTTTTATAGTTATATATATAGCTATATGGTTTTAGTCAGTACCAATAATGTTTGCTACAGAAGAACTGAAAATAAATCCCTGTAATGACCATCCCTGATACAAGTCAATATATTAAAAAATTAAGTCAATGATTTGTTTCTTTGAGTGTATTTGACTGATTTTGTGATATTTTAAGAACAATTCTGTTTCTTTTTTTATTCAATAACTAGTGTTAGTTTTCTGTGGGTGAGACAATGGCGTCCTCTAGTGTTACTAGATCTTGCTAAAATCAAACAATGCAAGTATCAGTCATATCTGTGTGCACATATAAATATACATGTATCTAGTCTGTGAAAGGTGGGTAGTAACTACTTAGTTACATTTACTTGAATAATGTTTCAGAAGAAATGTACTAAAGGGTTGTATCATCTGATCGACACCAACTTTAGCTTGTTTAAAGGTAAAATATTCGTCCCATACAATCTTCCATGTCAAGAGAGACACGTTGGATTGCATCCCGAAGCTAATAACCTTGACTAAATGTTTCATCACAGTATTGTTTTACATTTACTTGAGTAATATTATCATGAAGTATAACTGCTCTTACTTGAGTGATATTCTGCTGTTTGGAATTGAGAGTTCGGGTTTACAATCTTATTTTTTTAGTACTGTTAAAATTGATATTAAATATCCACATGTCCAGCAATGTTAGAGAAACACTGACTTCCATAGAGTGAGATGTACACACATGATTGTATACACACTACACCGTCCAGTATTTTCTGAAATAAGAATAACAATAATAATTAGGACCACAAATTACTTTCCTTCCACTTCACAATAATGGACGCATTTGTTTTGATCTACAGAAGAACCAATGGTATTTTTTTTTTGTTTGTTTCAAAAGGCTTTAAGTACAAGCAGGATACATTCAACATTTCTTCTACATTAAATACTTGAATCAAGGTGAAGTAAGCAGGATGTTGCAGGGACACTGTCACAGTGGCATTAATCCACATTATCTTCCATTTATCCAGACAGGCGATGGGGCCCTCGACTGCATTCCTCTGGGCAGCGGCCATGTTGGTGATGCTGCAGATGTGTACTTCATCCCATGACAGCATCGTAGACCGATCGTCTAGAAACCTCTCCTCTGTTCCGACAGACCTGCCTGTTGCTGCAGAATATATCGACCTGTCATGCAACCACATACATCAGCTCCACAAAGGGGAATTTAAAAACACAACCCTCCTTCGGTTCCTGAACATGTCGTGGAATGGCTTGGAGCTCATTGACACAGAGACGTTTCATGACACGCCGCTTCTAGAAAATCTGGATCTGTCACACAACGTGCTGAGAAACATGTCAGACCAGCGCTACTTGTCATTTACAGGGAATCTCAGAGTGCTGAACATGGCATGGAACAAGTTTGAGAACATGACCTTGGGAAGAGAGTTCAGTCTCTTAAGAAAACTGGAGAGTTTAACACTTGGAGCGAAAGTCATCAGCTTAGGGGATTTCAAGAACATCGCTAATGTGACGCTATACTGCTTGACCCTTTCTCTGGAGGAGGAACTTGATTATGAAGCAAACAGCTTAATGAATATTCATGCTGAAAAATTTCAATTAGATCTAAATGGGGGGAAAATAACCCAGAGTGAGTTGCTTGCTGATGTGTTGTCATTTTTTGTAGAAGTTGAAGTGAGGAATATAAGTGGGGGCTACCAATATGTAAAAAAACAGCTTAGTAAAAGAGCCATAATTTCCACTCGCACACTTTCCGTGAACAACATTGTAATTGACTGGGACGATTTAACTCAATTAATAAATGCCAGTCTGTACACATCCATTACCCATCTGAGCGCCTCTGATGTGGCAATACACAAGCCCCCAATTATAGACACCCCTCTGACAGAGACATCTCCAAAGCAGTCCTTCAAAGCCTCACGAGCAATTGTTAACTCCTTTTTCTTCTCTCAGGAAGCCTTGTACAACTTTTTCATCAACCTGCCAGTAAAGCACTGTGCAATCGTAGAGTCTTCACTGATTCACATGACGTGTCCGAAAAAACAGAGCCCCATTCTTGAACTGGACTTCTCTTTCTGTGCGCTGTCTGATTCCATCTTCTCCAGATTCGAAGATCATAAAACAGTCGAATGCGAGACTCTGGGCAACGTACAAAATCTCTCTCTGGTAGGCAATAATCTGAAGAACCTAAAAGTAGTGAGTACAAGGTTGCAGTACATGAAATCTCTGCAACACCTGGACCTCAGTATCAACTCCTTTGTGTATGACGGTGCCCCTAATTGTACGTGGCCACCGAGCATCACTGTTATGAATCTTTCTTCTGGAGGTCTAACAGATAATGTTTTTAACTGTCTACCAGAAGGGGTAGAAACACTGGACCTACAGAACAACCAGATTTCTGTAATACCACAGTTAGTCTTTAAACTGCAAAATCTCTCTTCTCTGAATCTGAATGCTAACAGGCTCAGAGACTTGCCGGTTTGTAATGACTTCCCAAAAATGACTGAGCTTCTGCTGAAGTCAAACTCCCTCCATGCACCTTCACTGAGAAATCTGAAAAAATGTCCTAATCTGAAAATCCTGGACACAAGTGACAACCCGTTCACCTGCACCTGCCCTCTGAGGCACTTCATTCGTCTCGGCATTCAGACCAAATATAAGAGTGGCCACTCAGGTCTTGAACTGTTAAACTGGCCAGAGGGTTACCACTGCATCTACCCCGAAGATGCCAGGAATTCTACGTTAGAAAGCTTCCAGATTCCTGAAATCTCTTGCAGCGCCAGCCTTCTGGCAGCCACCATTCTGGTTCCTTCAGTGGTACTGATTGTCACCATTTTCTTTCTGTGCCGACGTCTGGATGTGCCTTGGTACATGGGCATGATCTGGCAGTGGACCAGAGCCAAACATCGAGCGAGAATGCGGCAGCTTCGACCTGAAGACCTGGTGGGAATCGAGTTCCATGCGTTTGTGTCCTACAGCCAACAAGACGCAGACTGGGTGAAGAATTTCCTGCTTTTGAACCTTGAGGGTCCTGCAGGAGGGCTCAGAATCTGCCACCATGAAAAAGACTTTGTGCCGGGGAAAACAATTATGGAGAACATCATCACATGCGTGGAGAAAAGTCGCCGCTCAGTGTTTCTGCTCTCCGCTCATTTTGTCAAGAGTGAATGGTGCCATTATGAGCTTTACTTCGCCAGCCATCAACGTCTTTCTCAGGGGTCAGACAGCCTCGTGCTGGTGCTGCTTGAGCCTCTGCCCCAGTATCTGATCCCATCCAAGTACTACCAGCTTAAGTCTATGATGAAACGCCACACGTACCTTGAATGGCCTCAGGACAAAGCCAAACACAGGCTGTTCTGGGCTAATCTGAGGGCTGCTCTGCAGTCTGACCTGCCGAGTAAATTGGTGGCAGAAACAGGAGAGTAACTCCGCAATCACCAAGATGAGTTTAGCTGATTGTTACAGTAAGATACAAAAGACCACAGTAAATGTATGGCAAATATATCCACCTTGGTCAGATTTTATATATAGAAAAAAAGTTGGAGAAACAGAGGGACTAAATAAACAAATTAATAGATGATTGGACAGATTTATCCAAGGAACTTGTAAATAATGGGACAGGGAAAACGGGTGGAGCTACAGATGTTTCCCCAAGTTACGTTTTCTTTTTCAATACTAGACTACAAAATATATTGACCATATTCCGTACTTTTCCGGAGTGTGTATGAGCACTAACGGAAGTGTGAACCGGACAGTGTAATAAAAAGATTTAGTTAAGACTGCAACAGTGCTTTCCAAGGTGAGCATCAAGACCAAACCTGAAACCATGAATCAAAAGAGCAATTTTAAGGTCATAATGGAAAAGAATATTTATCCTGGAAATGTCAGAAGAAATAAAAAAAAATTCTTTAAGTCCTTATAAATTGGGTGTTGTTGCTCTGTGTTGCCTTTCCACCTGCATTTAATTGATGTAATAGAAATGCTTGCTGGCAGTGATTGTGAAAAGTCTTTTCCTGTTATTTTGTGAAAGTAAAAAATTTGGGGAATTGACTATGCTTTAGCATTGGTAAAAATGTGCAGTTTTTACTTTCTGCTTTTTTTTTTCACGTTGAAGAATTAACATTTTTATATAGATATGCTTGCATGACATGAAATAATGTATTATGTGCATTTTAACCAGTCAGATATTTAATGGCAACATCAATATAAACATACAGTCTGATCAAAATAGTATAGCAAAACAATAAAGAGTATCAAAAAGCACTTGAGTCTTTACTCGACATCAACACCTACACAAAATGTGTGAAGGTTGTGGACGCTACGGTTCTCTGAAAATGACAAAAAGCACAACGGACACCCAAATTTATCTCAAACTGACTGTGAGAAGAGAACAGTTCAACTGTTTGAGCTCTAATATAAGTCCAGCTGCACTAAATTTGTGCAAATAAAAAGCCAGGTGTTAAGGAAGAGACTGGATGATGATTATTTTCTCATTAATGCAGAAACGGTGAAGCACACTGAGTAGATTTTCTCCACAACGTGACACCTGCCTCTCCATGGCCAGGCGGAAATCCTCCTTCACTCCCTTGGTGATCCCTCGAGTCACAGTGTGGTGTCTGCAGGATGAAAATGATAAAAAAAAAAAAAAAAAACATACAAACGGTCAAAAATATACTGACGGACAAAACCGACATTGATATGACAAACACAACAAAAACACAGTCATGGTAACATCATGTTGCTTTGTTCCTTCCACACACAAATAAGACAATTTACTTTAAACCACTTATGTTGAGTATTGTAAATAAAAACGCTATAAAACATGTCCACAAATGGGATGAGATTTCTATGAACTGTAAAAAAAAAAAAAACTAAACTGACTGTGCAAAAACACCGACATCATCCTCAGATAACAACAACATTGATGACCACAGAAAAGAGGGGGAATGAATTAAATTAACAAACAGAAAATCAAAGAACAACCAACTCTTGATGCAAAATGTCCCAAATTAAAACTGGGGAGGGGATGACAAGCCTTAAAGTTGGAAATGGAGGAAGGGTGACTGGTGTGGGCGGGATGGGGACTGTGGGAGGAGGGGCCTGGGGTACCTGTCCATTGTCTGCACCCCTTGGAGCAGAAGGGTATTTAACTCCACCCCCAGGGCGGGGCTAGGGTTCCTGAGGGACAGCAACATTCAACAACTCTGTCAGTGAGAGTTAACTTAAGAATCTACAACTGCTACAGCAATGAACCAGAGAGAGTTTAAATACTGCTTAATGGTTTAGAACATACAGTCACTTACAAAAATATTATCAACAGCTGAACATTTTCATATTTTGTTAGGTTACTATTTGAAACATCAGTGTATGTTTCTGATAGACTTGAATAATGGTGGAAATGTGGTGTGCAGATATATTCAGCCTTCCTGAATCAATCTTTTGGAGCAAATCTTGTCGGATAGCTTGGAACAGCTTTGCAGATCTAGAGACTCTGCCAGAGTCTCAAGTCTTTTGAATACTCTAACAAGGTCTTGTAGGACTTCTTGTATTGAACTCAATTCATATTCATATTAACTTTGACCAGCTGTTCTTTCACTGGTAAAGAAAAACAGCATGATCACATTTCCCTGGGGAAATGGTGTGTGCAGGGTGAGGTGCACTGTTCGTTTACTTCTACATATAGCATTTTGCAAGTAAACTAAAAAGCACAACTTCCTTTAACTCCACTTGTACTCATCAGACTTCTAATAGAGCTTTGTGACGTTTGTGGTTCTACTGAGAATAAATGTGAAAAGGTTAAACATGTATGAATATTTTTGCAAGGGACTGTTCTCCTATCTATAAGGCGGCTCCATTAACACTTCATCTAATCCAAAGCAACAATTTTCCCCACAGGCCAAGTCTATGTAGCTAATCCGCTTTCATTAAAACATCAACAGAAAGGGGAAGTGCAGAGTCACCATGCAAAGTGGAAAACTTCCATATGGTTGCCCCTTACTTAATCAGCATTCCCTGATTAGGAAGCAGCTCCAGCTGAATTCTCCCTCCCTCTGGAGTCCGCAAGTATGCAAACTCCTCCAGCATGTCGATGTCTGAGTGTAATAATGAGCTTAAGGAAACCAACATACCGGACAAGACAGAAAAGTCGATGAGCAAACAGGCCACGCAAATGTGTCCTTATCAACTTTGACCGTATTGTGTTTGCAGTGACAGATAAGGATACTGGTGACATAGTTGAAGAAGTTCTCATATTGGAAACTCCCTTGCTGACAGATTTTATCAACAGCCTTTAAGAACAGCATCTCTCCCTGTGGCCAGTCATGCTGCAACAGCACCACCACGTGGCCCAGAGACAGATCATCACGGCTGTCTGTGAAGGCTCTGAGCTGGTCAACCAAAGAAAACAGAAGAAAATGAATCAAAGCATCACATTTGAAAGAAATCAGTGGCTGTCATTTCAAAGATTCTACTAATCCAAGTACCTTAAAGCAAGCAAGCATCAGCTGGAGACAGAAAGGTAACACAGCTCTGCTGGTGCAGGGAAGCAACCGCAGGTCATTACCTAGTTTAGGCAGATATAGAAGAATTGTTTGGATGAGTAATTAACTAATTAAAATGTTTCATCAAATATTTACTTTCTACATTAAAGCAATCATTTTCACTTACTTATGAGAAATAATATTCTACTCCTAAATGTTGTGTTTTCATGAGCTGAAACGAAGGCCTTAAAACATGACTGTGTGCAATTAATCTGTACAATGTGTTGTACTAACTCAGTGAATTGAGTTACTGATATAAATTTACTTTTCTGTAATCTAATCTATCGAATGGTTGTAATAGTACAGAATTTGAACACACATTTCAGGACATAAATCCATCTTCAACAAGGAAATAATCTATGTCACTTACAAAGCATAAACTGTTCATAACACTGAAAGTATATCAAGGCTCTACAAACATCAAGTTAAAACTTCCTCTAATAGGATCCCTAATCCTTTCAGTTCTACACTGTAGAAGAGCTGAAAAGATGAATATTTTTTTCCATTCTTACATAAAATAATATTAACAATTGTGGAAAACCACCGATATTCATGGTGTGGAAACAAAGAAAAAGCTTTTCACTTGCTAAAGTAAGAAGGATTTTTTAAATAGACTTGTAATCTATAGGATGAGTAGGAAGTCGTTTTAAACACATCGTGATATGTTTTTGTTAAAAATATTGATGGTAATACTGAAAACCTGTTATTTTCAGTCAGGAATAATAACATGATGGCCTAAACTCTACCTAATAGAAATTCTAATTGAAACCACCCACTAATAATCAAAATAAGTGGATAAAACTATAATGCTTACCTTTCCTGTTCTTGGATTTGATTCTGCTCACATCTTCTGGTGCTTTGGTCAGTTCTTGGTTTGGGGGAACCAGCCCACCCACCACATCTAGGAGCTTTTCACAGGCCATCTGATCAACAAAATACAATACAGTGTATATAAATATGCAAAGACTCATTAAAATAAACAAGAAAAAATACTTTTTCATCCATCCATCCATTATATAACACAGTTATCCTTGTGAGGTTGTGAGGGAGGCTGGTGTCTATCTCCAGCAGTCAACAGGCGAGAGTCAGTATAAACCCTGGACAGGTCGCCAAAATGTACTAACATTATTGCCACCACATAATTTCTACTATTGTAAATGTCCTCTTCCAAGTAAACACATGTTTAGCACATAAGTAATATGCTAAGCCACTTAAGCTACATCCACACAGCAAGGAAATGCGACCAATATCCGACTTTTTTGTGTTTTTTCTAATGCTAAAATTGGTTCCTTTTTGTGGCTGCACTTCAAATAGGTCACAAAAATGTGGACAAATCAAAAACTACTTGAAATATGCTGTTCTATTAATCTCTAAAAAACATTTAAAAGTTAAGTTCCAAAATGTTTTCTGGAACAGAGATTTTATGCAAAAAAGATACCAAATGCACCAACAGGAAAATTGTTACCAAATGGATGACAATTTCCATTATAACCCCTTAGGGTTACATTTGTAATATAATTGTGCATTATGTTTTGCAACCAAAATTTAATCTGGTAGACCTGACTGTAAAGAAGTAGTTTTAACCTATACTGCCACCTTCAGGTCAACCGCTGTTAGTTTTCTTTCTAGGACAAAGTTCATGGCACTTTGCTGATAAATTATTGTGACATTAAACTGGTTATATATTAGCTCAAAATCCCTAAAAAACACAAAGTTACACAATCAACTAAATACAAACTGAAAAAGACCTTTCAGCCAGAGCTTGGTGTTAAAAGACGGTAAGATTGAAGACTGAATGCATTTTGTGTCAAATTCTTTGAACTAACCCATGCATGCTTACCAACATGCACCAACCTGAAACACTAGTAGAGTGAGATGGTGTGCATATGTTTACCCTGTACTCTCCCAGTGCATAGTGGCATGATGCCTGCTGTATCAGGGCCCTGTGGTGCTCCAGGCTGGCCTGGCCTGTGGGGCTCTGCTGTGCAGGCTGAGGCTGCTGCACTGACGCCATCTGATGCAGGCTGGAGACGGCCTTGCGATAATGGCCCTGGGAGCAACAACCATATGCAAACACAATTAGAACAGACAAATAAATCTGGTAAGGCAGACATGGAAAAAATAAACAGATATATAATGAAGCAAATACGATTATCTACTTAGTGTACTCAGTCCTCATAATTTATAGCATTTACTATAGTCACTACACAATATTAACATTTAAATATATGTCTTAGTTGGCCGTTAAATTTCCCTTAATTTCAATATGTCAAAGGATTTCTGCAACAATTGGCAAGTTAAATTCAGGACCATCTAAGATCTTTTTAAACAGTTATGACTTATGTTAAGACCTACAGGATTTTTGAAAATCAACAATAACTTAATCACCAAATAACTATTTATTTAACTTATTACTGATTACTTAAGTTAGATAAGCCCTAATAAACTTAAATTAAATGTCCCTGGCATGTGCCACAAGTGTCTAAACAGTTAGTAAACTGTTCTTTTCCAGGGTTCATTGCTTCCCTACATTGTGGGACTTGTGGTTTTTTCACAGCAAAACAACAAATTCTTCAGTAACAACTACAAATTATACAACAATACAATGCTACCAGAACATATCTCAACCACCCGCAAAGAATAAACATATCAGATATAAGATATAGTGATAAACAAGCACACACAATTAAGACTTGAATACATTTAATTTAAAACTATTTCATATTTTTGAAGGTCTAAAATATGGATTGAACTATTAAATTAAAGACTTTTAGGAGCCTGCAAAAATCCTGATATTAAATAAATATCTGCATTTAAAAGTAACAGAAGATCATAACCAAATATGCTGTGGGTAAGTTCAGAGAAGCTGACAAAGTAAACAAACAAGGCTTTGAGCAAGATCCTTGCCTGGTGTATAATCATGTCAGAGAGGAAAATTCTGAACCAGAGCCAGCTTTCTGTCTTCCATGCTGCACAGATCTTCATGAACTCTAAAAGACATCAAGAAACAAAGTCCATTTAAATAAATAGTGATTCAACTGTCTGATCTTAAAAGCAATCTCGGTGAAGAGAATAAGGAACCCAAAAAAACCACAGGAATCCATTAGTGGTGCTTACCGGCTTCCAGACCATCGTGAGAATGGAGCAAGTCCCAACTTTCCCTCGCAGTACAGAAACTCTCCAGTGTTTCTGACCAGTTGGGCATCTCTGTCTTGTTGACCAGAATGTGTCGGCCCCGGCCTTTCCCCAAACCTTCTTCATCATCGGAACTCTACAATAATATGAACAGGAAAAAAAAGAAAATCACACTACGAGTGCGTTTATGTCCTCCTTTTAGTGCCAAGACAGCATTTTAAAGAAATATCCCAATCTTTCTTTGCGATCTAAAAAGATCTCAAATCTGTTCTGACCATTGTTTTCTCTCTCCCGTCAGCCAGTTTGCGTTTCTTATGCGCATGCTTCAACGTTGCTCTGTCCACCTCCACGTCACTGTACACCGAACTCAAGTCCTCCACCAGGATCCATGGTCCTGAAGTCATTGCACCAACCCCTTCAAAACAGAAATGCGAATATAAACTTATAAGATGATAAAAAGACAGAGCAAACTTTAAGTGCTTTGAGCACAGAGACTGACCCTGGAACAGTGACGGCTGTACAGCTGAGACATAGAGGAAGGCACTGCGGAAAAGGACGAGTGCAGCACAAATGACCACCTGACTGCAGTAGCGCAACCTGGTTTCTCCTTCAAGGCCAGGCAGATAGCGACACAGCTCTTTCACTCTTTGCAGCATGTCGATGTAACTCCTAGCACACACAGACACAAGGACCACATATTTTATTAGTTACATAAAAACTTTCATCCCAAAATTAGTTTCCTGTGCAAGAGTCTCTAAAAGAGTAAAAAAAATGATAAATTAGACATATACTGGATGTTTTTCATGATTCTCTCTGAGTGAGTCAAAGGGGGGGGGGCTACCTCTGTCCTTTGTCTCCCTGCCACTCGCAGCGAGCACCAACCACAGTGACAATGTCAAGCAGCCTCTCCCAAGGTTCTGCTACTACTGAAGATTTCTCAGACAGGCCATCAATCACAAACCGCTGGGAGCCACGAGACACTCCAGGAGACTTTAGAGTTGCTCCATCTTGGCTGCCTAAAGAATACAAGGCAAATAAAAACGTAAGAACATAGAAACTATGATAGACCTGTTACATTTTGGCAGAAAGGTGCACCTTGTAGCTGCACATCTGATGAAGGTCCACGGGTAACATAACCGATGTAGAATTCAGCTGCTTTCAGGATATATTTCTGCATTAGGCTTGCAGGTAGACGCATGTCCATGTTGTTTATGACCAAGGGAAGGACATCACATACTACAAAAATAAAAAATTGTGTTTAAAAAAAATGTATGCTTCTCCCTCAAATAGATTGAATTATATGGATTTTAATCATAATAACTGACCAAAAAGTTTTCTGAAACAGTTGACAGGAGACTCCACATTTTCTGATGTCTCTGCCTCCAGCAAAGTCTCTCCTAAATTGACCTAACAACACAGAGCAGACCACTAAACAGGTTACACTGGATTCACGTCTCAAAACGTCAAGAGTTGCTGGAAAGGTGTTATTACACACCCCGTGCTGGACGACAGACTCTGGAAAACGCTTCAGAAGGAGCAGCAGCATCTCTGCCTTCTCCAAGGTGTTGAAGCACTGCTCTGTGGCTTTCAGCAGCATCTCACACTGTACACGGCCAGGCAACGTCTCAAAAAGAGCTGGGCGAGGGAAAAAGACAAACAGTGATATATCTTAATAAGAATCTGTGAAATCACTTTTAAACAATGATGTACACAATGAGCTTAAATAATTTTGCAAAGAACAATAGAGAAAATCCTCAACTTTCCATAAGCTGGAAGGTACTTCCCCTCAAAATACAAAAAAAAGCTATAAATGCCACAAAAGGCAGTTCTATAAAGTACTGCTAGAATGTTTAATAGGTTCTTAGGACACTTTTTGGTATTTCAGTGTGAAATGTATAAAAAAGGAAAGATTTCAAAGCATCTATTATTTTCATTCCACTCTTCAATTACCTACTACTTTATGTTAGTAACACTAAAGTCCCAATGAAAGCAGTTTATTGCGGTGGTGCGACAAGCTGAGTTAAAAGTTCAATAAGTAATCCTATGTTGCAAAGCATTGTTCTTTCACCTCTTAGAAATTGTGCATGTTTGTCCTGAGAGTCACTGCGGAGGGCAGCTGTGATGACACTGATCTCACGCCACACAATCGGCTGATCTGGAAAGTTTATGAACCTATTGGGGGAACACATGGTTGGCAACGTTTAGCACAGGCTGGACACAAGATGGTAACTGAATCCCGTGCTGTAACTCACATGTCATACAGTAGTCTCCCAGCCGAAGCTGTCCTCTCTGCATTGCGTTCAATGATGTACATTTCATACTGTAAAAACAGCAAGCGAACCGAGCTTGTAAGTAATCATGACAGAGGTATGTTTTGCTGCAAATGGATGCTTAATGTTACCTGTATGTTGAAATCTGTTGGGTATAGGGTTCTGGCTGTTATTAGCCAGGCTTTGGCCGCGCAGGGATCATCAGAAACCAACTCTCGGGCTCTTTTAACTAAAAACTCGCAATCTTTTTGCGCCGACATTTCATTAATCTATAATTTTTTCATTAAATTAGACTAACAAAGAAACCACACCAGCAGTCGAGACTGAGGCGCAAGACATGGATTCTCCACATGCGCAAATACATTAAGGGCTGTATTAAAGATTAATAACGACAGATAACCGCTCTCTGCACAAATATAAATAAACTGCTAGCAAAAAAACGTTATTTAGCTAGCTATAGCTACCCGAATTTAAGTTGATATCTATGCAATAAACGACCATACAGAAATGCTAAATTATTAATATGTCTTGCATAAATATAGAAAGCAAATACTACACTTAGAAAATAATAAGCATTGACAACCACCGTGAGTTAGCCAAACAAAGCTAGGCTAGCTTTGATTTAGCCTAGTTAAATAGAAATAGGCTAACAACTTCCTCTATTTGTTTAAAGACAGTTGGAATTGGTACAGAAGGTGCCGCACCGCCACCTTCTGTTCAATGAGCAAATCGCATAGAACCTCCTGTTAAAACATCTACACACATGAATATAAAATAATTTAAAGAGAAATACTTGGAAACAAGGGTAGAAAGTTATGGTATTAAAATATAAAAACACGCAGAGTTGTTTATAGTGCAAACAACTGAATAACAAATTGATCTTTAAATTAGGAACTGCAATTGCAAGTAAAAATACTTGCAATTGAACTAGAACTACCAATTTAAGCCATGTTCTTTTTCCTTCTGAGAGCATGGACAAAACAGTACTGACGTGTCTTTAAATTACAAACCCATCGGTGCCGCGGCTGGAACGTTACTATGGTTACAGTAATCTTGCTTTACGGCATACTGCTGTCAAGCAGGTCAACTGAGTTAGCACAGCTAGTTAGCTAGTGTCTCCAAACAGCGCGATAAATGTATATATGTGCGTCGAACTCAGGTAGATAAATTGGTAAAGCCATAGTACTCATTACATGTGTCAAAAAGCTTAATTAAATGAGTTTCAAAAGTATAAAATGTTATCATAAATCTGTGTGAGCCCTAACGGTAGATTCAATTTCGTAGCAATGCGCATGCGCAGAAGCTCCCTTGGCGTCACGACACGTACTTCTGCTGTAACTCCATAGACGACCTACACAGCGTTGGCCTGTTTACCTTGCAAAACCGACCCACCTGTCCAGGTACAGGACAGCAACCGATCAGCGCACATAGCAGGTAAGCACTCATCTATAAGCTTAACTGGAGGGAAGCGGCTACTTTACTGCTTGGCACTGAGTAGCTGTCATTGGGGTCTTCAAAACAGCCGTCAATCAGCACCTGACCATTTGGACTGTGCCAACCCTAGCATGCTTTGCAGACAGGTATTTTTTTCTGTGGATTGTGGCTTGTTTTCTTAGCGTTGTCCCAATAATTTATATTGACTGAAAATCAATGCAAGGAGACAAGAAAGTGCAGGGTTGAACTAGCTTATGTTGCTAAGTGAGGAATGATAGCGTTCTGCGTGCTTATTGGGATAAACATGATGGCTGCTTATAATTTTTGTTATTGTTATTGGTATGCAAACACACAAAAGTTACTAATGTTTTATTGTGACTGAAAAATGTTGTTTAGATAGGCCAGTCTTCTCACTACGTGTGTAAAAGGCGTGGCTGGACATGGTTGTGAACTCCTGAGGAATAATACTTGCTGCATAGAGTGTAGAATAAAGAACCAAGTGACAAAGACACAATATGAGTGTGGGTTTCTCTGTCTATTAAACGGGTTTCCTGTGTAATTTTACCACAGTTGGCAAAATTCCTGTAGTTCTATTCTTTAATCAGCAAGCATATAGAGAAGCATTTTGCCAATTGTGGCAAAGTTAGAGATATTCAAACCACAAAAGATGATCATTTTCAAAAGCAGCATGGCAAGAATTACAGCATCAACAGTGCTCATGTAACTATTGGTCTGAAATTAAAATTAGCCTGTATTTATTCATGGAAAGTAGAAATCTTCAGGGCTAAACACCTGCGTGAAAACTACTGTGTCATGGTTATTAGTACCGCATGTTCTGACCTGAAACTGTCTAAAGATTTTTGCCATAATATTTTGGTGTCTTCATAATCTGTTTTTAGATAACATGAAGACATTTTGTCTCTGGTACTTTACTACATAAAAAGGTGCTTCAATTCTCCACTTTTCTAGACATTTATTTTCAAATGTGTTTTTTTTTTTTACTGGAGCTGATTTGTTGCTTCTGGTCGGAGGAAAAGTGTGTTTAAAAATAGTTTTAAATGTTAAGGATTCATTCAATACTGCACATGTACCGTGCTTCTAGCTCTGTACTTGTGCCGATGCTTTTATAGTTGTCCTGGCCCTTCCTATGACTTTGGCCCTAACTTATCAGTCCGTTGTGCAATAATCCTTATCAGTCTGCTGTTGAGGCTGCTTGTCTGTACAGGCGTTAGTCTGGTTGTAACAGTTTAATTTCTGCCAGATGATGGTTGACACGAAATGATTTTCTTATTACCAGATAGGCAAAAAGAAACTCGTGAAATAAATCACCTCAGATATAATGACGCGATACTAATGTTGAAGTGTCTTTAAAACAAGTTATAGTATTTTTTCGAGTTGGTACATACTGTTAAGTCCCAGTTTATGTTGTAAAAAAGGAGCCTTGTAAATGTGTTGATACTCCTTTGATACATTTTTGTAATATAACAAACTTGTTGGTTTATACTGCAGGTGTGACTGGATATGATAGTGAGCCTGTTGGTTTGTTTTATTACGCAAAGTAATAAAAAACAAAGTAATAAAAAAAGTAAGTGGAAGGAGCAGAATACACGAATTTCAGAAAATGTTTCTTCTTTTTTCTCCCTCTTTTGGTGAAGAAAAAAATGACCATAGTATGATGCTGCCTCCACCATGTTCAATGATTAATGCAGCTTTATCCCTATTTGTTCTGCTGTGCTCCTTGGGTTTCATCATTGTTCACTAATTATTGTTCTCTAACAAACCTTAGATGTTTTCACAGAACGGTTATACTTACACTTAATTCGGTGTTTTGTGAGGGCTGGTGGTTGTCCTGAATTTTATTTAGAGGTACAACATTAAATGGAGCTCAGTGCATCATCTACACTACACTTTTCAGATGTTTATTTAAAAAAGAAAATATAAAAATACAAAATTAAAACAATACATCAGAGTTGTGTACTTCTTTGTTGTGATAAATAACATAAGATACCAGTAAAATACATATGTTCGAGGCTACATTGGGTGTAAAATTCTATAGTATTAATCAAATGTCTTAGTTGTTCCACATAAGTGTACTTGTTGTAAACATGCTGTAATGCCTGTTTCTAACATATTGTTTCAGTGCTGTACAGAGTTGATGTGATGCCAGAGGATCAGGCAGTGCACTGAGCCTCTCATGGCTGTCAGCACCATGGACTCGGAGCCGACCCGAACACCTCAACCCGGGGCCGGCCTGACAAAAGGAGGCTCCTCCCTGTTGCCTGGCGGGATTCTCGGCGCCAAGTTGGGTTCTCACGGAAAGCACTACGTCTGCGGCTCCATGGCGGCCTTCACCAACATTTTGGTGACCTTCCCCATTCAGAAAGTGCTGTTCCGCCAGCAGCTGCACGGCGTGCTAGTCACCGAGGCGGTGCAGCAGCTGCAGAGGGACGGGCTGAGGAATCTGTACCGGGGCCTGCTCCCCCCACTGCTCCAGAAGAGCACCACGGTGGCCATCATGTTCGGCCTGTACGAGGACTTCTCCAGGGTGCTGCAGAACCACGTCGGCGGCAGCGGCGTGCCGGAGCTCGTCACGCGAAGCTTTGCCGCGGCGCTGGCGGGAACCACGGAAGCCATCCTCACGCCGTTCGAGCGCGTTCAGACTCTCCTGCAGGATCACCGGCACCACGCGCGCTTCAACAACACAGCGCACACCTTCCGGACACTTGTGACCGAGTACGGCGTCCGAGAGTGTTACCGCGGCCTCGTGCCCATACTCCTCCGTAACGGCCCCAGCAATGTGCTGTTCTTCGGCTTGCGGGGCCCCATCAAGGAGCTGCTGCCAGAAGCTAATAACCGGGCAGGTCACTTGGTAAATGATTTTGTGTGCGGAGGGGTGTTGGGAGCAGCTCTCGGCATCATGTTTTACCCGCTAAACGTGGTCAAGGCGCGGGCTCAGTCTCAAGTCGGCGGAGCCTTCCAGCCGTGCCGGAAGGTGCTGCTAACGGTGTGGAGGGAGAGGGGGGGCAGCGTGGTCATGCTGTTCAGAGGAGCCCATCTCAACTACCACCGCTCGCTCATCTCCTGGGGGATCATCAACGCCACGTACGAGCTGCTACTGAAGCTCTTATGAAAGGAACTAGACGATGTGTTCAAAGGGAACGCCAACGTGAAGAGGTGGGAGGTGTGTGGAAAGAGATTGGCGACGTAAAGCCTGTGTGGTTGATGTCTGGCTCTGTTATTCCAGGACTGAGAGAGAAGAGAGGGACCAGCTAAGAGTGTAAGATAACCACCTGCCATTGTTACTTTTCAGTGTTGTAATCATAATAAAATCAAGATGCACACTTCAGCCTTCACATACTTTGTGCCAGGGTCCAAATGGTAAGCCCTTGTTTGGTCTGAGGAGTGTTTTTTTACAGCATCACTTGATTTCCTTTGCTGTTTTGTAGAAAAATGTGTTTCTCTGTATGTGCCGTGTGCTGTAGAGTTTTGAAAGTGACATCCTTCTGTTCTGTCGACCAAAAGCACTTCCTCTATCAAGCTAAACGTCTGCCACTTAAACACTTTTGTGCTTTTGACCACTGAAATGAAAGAGGAGATTCTTAGACTTTTCCCTGTTTGTGTCTCGCTTGCCGCTTATTACAAGCCCATGCTGAAAATATTAAATTATTATTGCCTATGAAATTTCTCACCTATTTTTGGAATGGGACACAAAATATGGAAATGTCAGGGTTACAACTAGGGATGCACCAATTAGTGCAATTGACTGGTTCTGATCAGCCATTTCTCTTGATCAACTGATTGGTCATCATCAGGGCAATTTTTTTTATGAAGTGCATCAGAACTCTAATCTGATTTTTCAGTCTTTAACTAGCAAATTTCACTATGATGTAAAATTCTGATTAAAGATGACAAATGCTTCAAGGCATTACTGGCAATGATCTTGTAATTCCTCCCTTTTTTGCTTTTATTCAAAGCTGCTTTTTTATTGTCTTCTGGGAAAACAAACTCAAACTCAATCAACATTATAAGTCAGGTCTCAATGATGAAACCGTTAAAGATCAAGTTAAGACTATTTGGTGCATCTGTAGTTAATCTGTTTTTTTTTTTAACCTTTATTCTGACTTGCCACAGGCAAAGGTTCTTTGAATTTAAACAATCCACACCCATATTTGCAGTTTTTTTTTTATCTTTGAAAGGAATTAAATTAGATTTAGACTTTGTGAACAACATGAAAATATACCCAACAATAATCTTGATGAGCACCTTTGCTCTTTTCAAAGGTTTTGGACCCTTTCTATAATGCTAAACATTGAAATAAGTACTATTGAATGCTCATTCTCCCCAGTTGGATTCTGAAACCTCTCTTGTTTTGGCCTGCTGATATATTCTCCCCTCACGGTTGCTCTCCTCCCCGTCTGTAACATCTGTTGACATAATAGGCTCAGATTTCAAGCCTGAGTAGTTTCAGCCACCACACCATGGTTCTGATCGTGCCCAAAGAGGAAAGGCACGTTGGTTGGACATTTGAGAGACTGAAGATTAATGGTTGAGGCTGAAGACAGGGGCAGAGGGTAATGTTCAGTGGCACAAAAAGCTCAAGCTGCCTCGTAAAATGGACCGTTTGGCCTAAATTTTTCAAATGTTTCACTTCTCCTTTCACGCCTCCCCTCAATGTTCAAGGTTACGTGAGGATTTTTTGTTTCTCCTTTCAAGCAATAGCTTTTGTATTCCAGTTTTACAGAAGAGTTCTTCCTGCTGGTTTTAAATAACTGCCTGTAATTGTTCTGAAAGTCAGTACGTTACTGTGAAACTGTAAAGTTATTCACTGCAGCTAAATCAAGTATTTGATATAAATAAAAACAGATTTGTTGCATTGGTGTTTCAGGATAAATGGGAAAATCGTTACATTTTCTTGGGGGGAATAAAATGAAGATGACGGTGCCTTCCTAAAGTATCAGTGCCTCCTCTTTATGGTAAAACCATAAACCTATTTTAGTTTGATTTAATGTGACGCACATCATAATGGTGAAGTAGAAAGAAAATACATGATTTGCAGTATATATTTTTTTTGAATAAGCTAAAACATCCACTTGTATTCAGGCTTTGAGGGTCTCAATCCTATGTTGCATCACCTTATGTTTTTACCCGTTTGTCCCATCTGGAGGCTTTTAGTCTGTTTGCAAAATAGCTCATGCAGATGGAGTGTGAACTTCAACTTTTCGTGTCTTGCCACTAATTTTCATTTGGATTTAGACCTGGACTTTCCCTGAGTCATTGTAACACACAGTTGTTCTATACATAGCATTTGATTATAGTTTAGGATGTGTATTGTCAGTAGTTACCCTGCTGACAATACCCAGGTCCTATTTCTTTTGAAGCAGCCTCTAAAAGCTTGTCTTAACTAGTATTTTGCTCAATTCCTCTAACAATTCTGAGAACTCCCTTTAGATGCAGAAGAAACATCTGCAGAGCAGAATGTTGCCACCGACATTGGCAACATTGAAACTGTTAGTGGTGGGGCTGTGTGCAGGGTGTGCGGTTGTCTTCTTTTTTACAGCTTTTATTCTTTAAACTTTGTTTTTGCAACTCTTGCATGAGTGTCAGATTTGTAGAGTGCAACACCAGAGGTGGCAGGAGTGTCTTGGCCGCTTGTCAGGTGCTTCCCTGTCAGGTTAGGCGACTCGCCACGACTTGGTAGGTTTGTAGATTTAGACAGTGCTTGAGATGTTTTACAAGATAACCTTGATTTATTTCTCTACAAATCTACTTCTGACCTGTCAGCTGTGTTTCTTCTTCCTGAAGGAGTTTGTTCACCAATGTTTTCCCTCAAACCTCAAGAGGGGCCAGAACAGCTGTAAAATATATTAACTAATTAGGTGACTTGTGAAGTCTGATAAAGAATTGCATTGAGAGGAATCGGAGCAAAGTCGCCGATGAAACAAAATGAAAGATTTTTGTGCATTTGTGACATCTATGCCAAACCCTTTGTGTTCACTGAGCCTCACTGTACAATATCACCAGTCTGACCTGCCCTTTGCCTGAGATTCGCTCTAATCCCTGCTTTCTGATCACTCACACAACCTGCAACCATGTGCCATAGAAAAGATGAGACTTGGCACTCACTCCTGATACAATGATTAAAACAGTGTCACTGTGATGATATATTTGATGTTTTTTAATCACTGAAGAACTTCTGGCAGTGAGTCTACGCTAATGATTGTTACTCTCCATGCAGGCGACTGCATCAACAGATAAAAATCAGATTAAAGACAATCTGATGTGAGGACTTTGGCTCTAGAAGGGTTGAGCTGCAGCATCTACAAAGCCTTTCAGCTCCTGGTTGCTACTCACATTGACATGGTCATCAAGGGGTCATTTGAATTTGAAGGGATAACATTTTTGCCTTTCGATGTCATAAGGAGGGTTTTTACCAACAGAGGCTAAAATGCTTGTTCGGATTTCTTAGAATAAGGAGTAAGAGATGAGAAGGATGCCAAGGATAAAGAGAGACGCTTCAGTTCACAGATAAACGCTGCCTTAGCAGACGGGAAAGCGAGTTAACACCGGGAAAGAAAGCCAACAGTAATCCTTGTTAACTGCATTAGAGGTTCAGACATGTCAAAACGGCACGATAGCGAAGTTCGGGTTCACACTCGCATGCATTCCTCTTTTCATTTTCACTTCAAATGGCCGCAGTTTGCTTGTCAATTTAAAGTTTACAATGTCGTAAATGAGACGTATGGCAGGTAGATCCCGGGCACCTGAATTCGCTGATGCACACATCTGCAGAGACAAACACATAGTAAAAACTTTAAAAAAACACCTTAAGAAGCAGTGTTTTTAAGGTCAGTGTGTATTTTATTCCCAAACAGTACAATTCTTGTTACATTGACTTTGTTGGATGTAAATATGGAAAAGGGACAGCTTGTGTAGAAACACATAAATGTTTCATATGAAACTATGTGCGTACAAACAGAAGAGTGTAGCAGACTCTTCTTGCTCTTTGAGCCGGTCTGACGAACAACAAAACAACAAAAGAAAGAGACAAAACACAGTTGGAGCATCATAGAATGGCTTGTTTGTGCAGTAATTGATAAAGCTACCAGAAAAAATGGCAGCTGGAAGTCTCAATTAGGAGATTTGCCTTCATACCCTTAGAGTTTTCCTTTGTCACTATGTAAGAAATGAAATACCTCTCCTCACCAGCGAACTGAATGCTTAAGCAGCCTTCATTTTGCCAAATCCCCTTATCATATTTACAGGAACGGCTACTGACTGATCAGTCTTAAGTGCCTTCTTGTTGTTCAAAAGTGGCTCAAGTAAATCCTTCTCGGTGGATGGATGGCTCATCAAGCGAGCTGGCTACGTCTTGTGAAATGGCGAGCTGATTAGCGAACGCTTCACATCAGCAAACTGATCAGGCAATGTAATCCTTTTAGCGGCAGTTCACAGAGATCAGTACAAACAGTCTTTACATTCACAAATGCGAATGTCATGCAAATCTTGCAAGTTGTTGCAAATCATGATGCAGAAAGTTTCTTCAAAGCAAAACCAAAAGTCAACGTTCCAAGCAAAGTAAAAAAAAAAACAATATGTTTACACAAGCATGTGGTGTTGGGTTTAATGTTAGAATGGAAAGAAATAAAAAATGGCACACATTGTGTAGGGGCCGAGGGGTTTAGGTTTGCATAGGCGTAAACTAAGGTTGGACACAAAATGTATATCTACAATTCTGACCTTAATCAGTTCATCTGTCAGTGTTTTTATTGATAAAGTGGTGTACAAAGAGGAGGAACCCAAAGCGAGGAATATTTGTGGCTCAGTGTTTTTAAGACTTTGGATCTTTGCTACATCTGGACAGAGTTTAACAGTCACCCTTGTGCCAAATACATAAATAAGGTCCACTGTTTCACTGCCTAAGCCCCCATCCCGACATACCCAGACAACATACATAGACAGAGGCGTTTGGATGAAAACAAGAATGTTCTAATACTGCATATATTTGGGGAATGGGAATATTACAAAGAAACTACACAGCATAATTCTGGATGGGGGATGAAGAGGGGCAGACAGGAAAAAACACTTCATACAAGGTTCTCACAAAAGGTGCAATCTGTAACAGTCAAAAGTGCTCTCCCTGCTGTGTAATACAGTTTTGTACCACATCTATTTGTGATTGTGAGGTTTAAAACCAAACCCTTAAAAAGGTGTAAACCTTACACATATAAAAACAAAACAGCTATTTATCATAGTTCAAAACTGTAATAAAGTATATTTTCTAAGTCCTGTCAGTAACCGTACTGCAATAATAAACTTATTAAAATGACAATTTACAGATTACACCTTGACGAGTGAAGATTTTGTTCAAAAGCAGCGAGAGATAACATAATACTGTCTCAAAGACGAGGGAAAATAAAATAATAAGAAGAAAGAAATCCAGTGACATCCATATTTTTTTTTAAGTTTCACTCACCAGAGATCTGTCCATGGCAGATAATGGTGCAAACATTGTAAAAATAAATACATAAATACGTACATGGATAATCAGTACATACATACACATATTGTATCATAAAATAAGAATAAAGTAATTATAAAATTAATATGTACAAATGCATAGTCCATGTGTTACAAAGAGAGGCAGACTTCTCTCTAGCATTATGTGAGGTGTCAGTGTGTGTATGTAATTTGTTGTGGTGTGCATGGCACTTGTACAAAAATACTGGCGTTGCAAACCAATTTGCTACGTGCAGGTTCCTCTTGTCTCCCTTCAGGAGTTCATTTGATTTGGAGTCTGAAGGTTTGGGTCAAAAATTGAGAGGTACACGGCCAGGTGGGTCCGTTGTTTCCAGTGTGCATGTCCGGAAGAGTTGCGTGAGTGCAAACACTGATGAGATGAGCAAAGTGCAGCGCTTGGCAAGCAACCGCACTCCATCTTCCTCTCCCTGACACTGTCCAGACCCCACACTCCTACCACCATTCACACCACCAGTCCCAGCTGTTTCAACGGCCCCGACAAACTCTCGGTACAGACCAACTATCTCCTTCAACTTGTCCATAGGCTGCTGCCCGTCGTCGTCCTCATCCTTGTTGACAAGTCTTGCTTTATGGCAGATATCGCAACCAGGACAGGGGTTTGTTTTCAGGCAGGCGGCTGACAGCTGAACCAGTGCGCTGAAGCTAGTGGTTAACGAACGCAGAGCCTCATCTGGAGCCCAGCCAACACGTGTGGCTCGCTGACATCCAGACGCTAGTCGACGAGCCTCTGCCTGGAGAAGACTCCTTTCAGGTTCTGTCATGATGATAGGACTCATTCCAGTGCAGCTCTGTCCTACAGCAGTGTTGTCTTCTGTTCCATTGTGATTTAGGTCTGTGCTCTCCAGTTTTGAGAGTTGTTGAGCCTGGTCAAGTGCTCCCCTCTCTAATACAAGAAGAAGTTGATCTATGTCTTCACGCAGAGAGGCAAAGCCACCCCTTAGCCCTCCATAGTTCTTGTTGGTAAGGGAACGAAGACGACCACTGAGTGAAACCGTAGGTGAAACTGGACAAGAAACCAGAGGACTCAGTTCAGAGGATGCGGTGGAGAAAGTTGACAGTGGCCGAGGGTTGTCCCTCAGAAGGGACAGAATGTTGGGTTTTGGAGAGGGTGTCGTTGGAGAAGATGCCTGAGCAGGTTTCGGGGGTATGCGGCGCGAGAACTCATAAACCGTGAGTTCCTCGTCAAAGCTAACCCCATCTTCAGTGTCTCCACTGAAACAGTTGGCATAAACAGTGCGACAGCCGCAAGACTCCCGATGTTGCTGTGGAGGAGTAGTGTCTGCTCCAGAGGAGGTCGGTGAGTCCCCTCCAATCTGCATGCTTGTCACGCCTCCCAGGCCAACAGCTGAATGAGGCCGTGACTGCGGCTGCTCTGAAGAAACACTGCCACTGTTATCTCTAAAACTCAGATTAGGATGTGAGCCATTTGTTCCGCTGGCCTTTTTCATGTGTGAACTTACTTCTGGAGTCTCTTTGATGGTTGCGATGACAACCTCTGCTCCGTCATCTAAGATACTTCCTTTACTTCCTGATTTTGAGGCTATTGACTCTTTGTCCTTTACAGGGGTTTTGTTTAAGTCTGACAAACCACTTGCTACAGACAAACCGGAACCAAAGCCAGATGTGTCTCCATTGATGGTACTCGTGGAAGGATAGTCCAGATTTCCTAAAATCTCCTGGGAACGAGTCATGTACCATGGCAAAGACTGGATCTTTCCTCTCAGAGCAGAAGCTGGTAGTCTACCTCCAAGGCTGGAGGAGCTAGTTCTCAGATCAGAGCCTGAACCAGATCGACCAGGTTCTCTTCTGTCAAGGCCTCCAACACCTTTACAATCGACTGAGGTGGGTGAGGTGGTAATAGTGAGCGGCGCATCTGTATTTTTTGGTGAAAGGCTCTCGTGGCTCAGAGAAACCTTCCTAGGTCCTGACTGGATGCTGCCATTGCGATTGTTCCATGGGTGGATCCCATTGGGTGTACTGATAGTATCCTTAAACATCCCTTTGTTTGGATCAGTGGGAGACACAGGAGAGCTAGCAGGTAAAGATAATGGATGAAAACTAATGGAAGAAGTAGGTTTGGGGGGAACCGGTGGAGGAACAGCTAGCTTTGTGCCCGAATTGGAGCGAGGGATAGAGTGTAAACTCGGTGGACTTTTTGTTTGAACGTTGGATCCATTGACTTTCTCATCAGTTCTTGCTGTTTCCTGTTTATCCGAAATTAATATTTGGTCACTAGTAAGAACATGTGATCCATTCTCACACAGCAGATTTTTGTTTAGTTGCAAGTTATTTTCCTGTTTGTTAGTCTTTTCCTCTGATTGTAGTGTTGTGCTAGTTACTACCTGTTTTTTACATATCACTGCTTTAATCATTGATGAAGGAAGAGGCAATCCGCCTAATGTGACTGACTTGAACTCCATTGTGTCTGGCTCCATTTCCAAAAGTTCAGAAGACAAATGTCCGGAGGCATCTCCATTGCACTGGGCATATGATCTTCCAGGTTGAGGTGACTTGGGAGGCATCATCTGAGGTTTGGGAAGCAAATGGGGTTTAGGCGCCAGCGGTGGTTTGACTTTTGTTTCGGGTTTCTGGCATGACTTTGAAGCACTCGGTTGTGGGTGAACAAGTTGGCTTGTGGAATCTTTTAGCAACTCAGAATCCTTTTTCATTTTAGGTGATCGAGGTTTACTGGCAAGGGGGGATGATGGTTCTTTTCCTTGGACTGATGGAAGGCTATTCCAGGTTCCACTCAAACGATTGGCATTTCGCCGATCAGCCAGCTCAGCATCTGTAAAAGACGGGGGGGAAAGAGAAAAGAAGATACACAGACTGTTATTATACAGCTAAAAGATGTTTTAAAAGAAATAACTCTTAGATGTTTTCACATATTACAGTCACTTAAAACGACTGATCCTACATCAATAGACCTTCACAAAGATTGAAATAAAAGTTGTCTTATTGTGAAAAAAAATTTCTACAACAAACCTGACAAATCTGGAACTGGTGGTGTAAATCTATCCTGTGCATCAAAAAACTCATCTTCTGATTCTGAGACATTGTCCTTTAACAAAAGAGCTGGTTTTGGGTTCGGCGAAGGAGTAAGAAAGAGACTGTCCTCATCTTTAGACAGGCGGTGCTCTACTTGTGCTGATTTACTTCCAGGAATTGAACTTGTTCTTACTGGGACTTTGGGAGGAGTCTTTTTCTTTCTTTTAATGGGCAATCGTTCAAAAGGTGTGCTGTCAATCATTCTCAGATCTCTTGAACTAGGGATCTTAGATATGCGTCTCAGTTTGTGGATACCCAGATCCTCCTCCTCGTCATCATCATCGTCATCGTCATCACTTGTAGCTCCCGCCGGACTAGGTAACAAGTCATCCTTGGAGAGCTCTGCGAAGCAGAGGAAAGAGTTATCATTGCCGCGGTAGTTTAGGTTTGTGGGTCGTAGGGGCCCTTGACGCTTTGGCTCAAGGAGGTAAGGGTGGTGCACATCCAGGTTTGAAGGATCTTCACCCGGGCTTGATCCACGGAGAGCATCCAGGCGAGAGGGGGCTTTGGCTGCAGCATTGCTTTCATCCAACGCAGTGCTCAAGGAACTGCTGGACAAGCTAGAGAAGCTGCTGGTAACTCTTGGATCTGTGTGATACCAGCTGGTTTCCAGGTTCATTTCTTCATCCACAACTTTAAATTTACGTAGACCACTTCCTGTTGCACCTACTTCCTCTTCGCTCTCGTTTTCCTTGCCTTCTGTTGTAACTATTATTTTTACTTCCTGTTTGCCTCTGTGTTCTTCTCTCTCTTTTCTTTCTTCCTCTCTTCTCTTTTCTTCCTCCCCTCTTCTCCTCTCCTCCCAGTTTGTACTTGCAGAGTCTGATCCTTTGTAACTCTGAGAATCCATTGGGTCGTCATCATCTGTGGAGTCATCTGAATCACTGCAGCAGCGGGACACATAACCTAATGCATGAACCGAAGACAAGCACAGCGTAAAGTTTTATGGATGCACACTGTTGAAGAAAATTATGTTAAATTATAACAGGATATCACAGCAGTTATCTTTATCCATGCATGTATTGCCTAATGATATACCCTTCTGAAACCCGGAAGAAATGCTCATTTATTTTTTAAATGTGAGAAATTTACAACTAAAGTATATATTATTTGTTTCTTGATGATCGTGAGGCCTCGTTTGTTCTAAAAATATAATGCTGTGAGATTACAATCTGGGCAAAATTCACTATGACATCTTTGTTTTTCCTTCAAACAGATTTGTTTGTTTTTTAGTTGATTTGCGGGGGATAAATGTTACATTATTTACAGAAAGGTTTGTCTGATTATAATTTTTTAAATCACAAACACCAGCCATTTTAACATGTGTGCAAGCCTTTTAGAGCTACTGTGTGTATTTGGAAGTACAGTATATGATTTTAGAATTTACACACATTTAATAAGTTGTACTTCTCAGAACAGTGGCCTCTACAGAGGAGAAAAGTAACTCCGTAAACAACTCTGTGGGTCTCAGGAGGCTACAGTATATTGACATCTGATGTGGAAAATGTCAAAAAGGCCAAAGCTAGAAAGTGATGGTTTTAAGTGAAACAGGGTTTTATTGCTCACTTGTTAGGGATTCATAGCACACTCCCTCTATTACGGCGAACTTCCCACACACACCTTCTTCAGCAGGAATCCGGTGCACCCTGACTTTCGGGCGCCCCAGACGGAAGACATTAACATTTGGATCCACCAGGAGTTTGCAGTAGCCTCCCAGCAGACACCCTAAGTCTTTGGCAGCCATAGAATCCATCAGTAAGGCAAATGGCTGAGAGAGGGGAGGGCATTGGAGAACATTAGGTAAAGCAGAGGCGATAAAAGCCAAAGGGTAAGAAAAGAAAGGCGGAGAAGTGGGAGAAAGAAGGAGACACCGTCACCTTTATGTTACAGAATTATCATGTACACTAGCTCCCAAAGGTTACGTATTCCTGAACTCGAGGAAGCATACCTGACCTACTTTTATTCTAGCATGAAATTTGGCACAAAAATAGAACGCTAAGTGCATATGCATGTTTTTATCAATGTCTGCTCCAATGTGTTTATGAATTATACAGCATCTGGATGAACAGAGTCACTCGTGACTTTCCTACCTTCATGTCGTGCAGTGAAATGCGTAGCAGGCTGACTTTGTCCGACTCGGATAGCAGCTCCACTTTGCTGATGCTGCTGAACTCAACTAATGTGGATATCATGTTGATCTTGTGGTTAATTACTTGACTCAATCCATACTTGGCACCTACTAGCAAGCTGACCATCACTTCCCTGTCCTGAAGCTGAGAATAGGTGAAAGCACACACAAAAGTACAACAAAAGGACATCACAGTTATAAGGCATATTAACAAGCCAGAGGTGCTTAAATGTACACCGGTTTATCTGCATATGGTAGCGAGACATCTAAATGGAATGAGGACAACTTGTTGAAGCTTAAACCAAATATCACAACTGGTAAGAATCTGGATTTAAGAGACATACTGGTTTGAGAATATCAGAAACTTTTGAGCTACTGGGATCATACAAAACCATCTTTTGGCTTTACAGAGTTTTGCTTAAATGCTACAGCCTATATGTGTTATTACTGGCCATGTCTGTCCCTTTATGGCCACAGTGTGCCCAGCTTCTGATGAATACTTCCTAGAGTACCATGTATCAAATCTCCATAGTCGCCAGATGTAAATCATCCAGAGCGCATTTTGGTGAAAATGGGAGATTCTTAGCCTCGATGTGTACTGACACATCTGTTGCAACTGCATGATGTCACAATGGCAACACAGACCAACATCTCTGAGAATTGTTTCCCTTACCTTATGCCAAAAATAATTACGATTGTTAAGCGAAAGTCAGAGGCTAAATAAGGGCCTAATGCAGTACTACTATGAAGTACCCGGTAAAGTGTTTAGTGCTTGTATGTTAGTAAGTGGACTCATGTAACTTAAAAAAAAGTTCTTACCATCATTGTGGCCGTGTAAGACCGTCCACCATAAGAAATGAGTTCTCCAAGCTGAGTAAGGTAGGCTAGTCTAGCCTGCGTAGCCGATATTACCTGGAACACAAAAGTTAACAAAAAAAGAGAGAAAATATAGTAAAATCAAATCAGAAAATCTATGACTGTCTAAGTAGATAAGCTCTTCCTTAATTATTCTGCTGCTCACTACTTATCATTTTCTAACGTCGGTAACCCCGTAGGATATTAACAGCTAAAATGCTCCCCAAAGCATTCTGTGCTTTTTCTGTCACTCATCTGTCATTTCTTGTCTACCTTCTGTCGTGGCTCAAGCAGGGACTGGATTTTTTTGAGGTGGTAGCTTATTGCCTTCCGCAGGTCCTTCTCCCTCATGTTGCTCAGCAGCGTGGGTGAGATAAAGCTGTCCAGGCCAAACTCCTTCCTGCCAACAACACATACACAGAGGAATGAAAATTAAACTTATAAAATAAAAGTGCTTTTTTTGCCAGAACTATTTGTCTTATCACTAATAATAAATGATATCTATAAAAGGACTTATGACAAAGAAGATGCCATTGTAAATCAACTAGGAGGCACTTTTATGATTGAAAACATCAACATACTAAAATATTGATTTATCTAATAAAAACTGCAACTATCTTCTTATGTGGGAAAACAAAACCCTCTGCTTTCTGAAGCTAACATTACTCTTGTTAGCAATTTTAACTGGATTTTGTTTGACAAGCACAGCCTTAAAGGTACGAAGGTTTGCATGAATTCCAGTGTGCATAGCAGTTTGTGCTGTTAAAACCTTTCCATGCGTGTCAGTAAATGTAAAGCATGTTGTTTTTCTCGCATAAATGCACGGAAAACTATTAATTGTATGGTCGCTTGTCTTTAAGAGTTAAATCAGTTTAAAGAAATAAAGCAACCGGGAGGATTTCAGGGTTGTTTGCATACAGAAAGTATATATTTTGGGATGAGTGAAGAAAATGTTTGGGTTATACAAGACACTAAAAGTGTTTTCGTGAACATCTGCTTCAAGACGCAAAGCAGAATGCTCCAAGCTAAGCTGTTAAGAGTACCTCTACTAGATTTCATCAGTCATCAGGGGGAAAAAAAAAGAGTGCAGATAACATCAGAATTTGTATCAGACATTTCCCCATACTAACAATCCCCCCTTAACCTCCTGGCCTTTCCTTAACCCTAAAATCAGGCCATAACCTTCTGTATCACATAAAAACCACAATTACATCCTCACACGCCAGCTTTAGATCCTTAAAGCTGGTGTGTATTTAGGCTATTGTCATCATTACACATGCCCAATATGCTCCATCACATTAATAAATGACGTATTAATAAATTAGTATCTTCAGTCTAGACTAATCATAATCCTGAAAGCAGCAGAGCACCTTGCTTTCTAGATCATCAAAATCATACACGCTTCAATATGACAGCCAGCAGCGACCTTCGTGTTGTGACCTCAAACTGACCCAGACACACACAGAAGACTCACGTAATGCTCTTGATAGATGTCCGGCTCTGTCCACAACTATCAAGTCTTTCATGCATGTGCAAGGCAGCCAGACGGAGCGCCGTGTTACACTTCATCTCCACAGCAAAACGCTCCTGTAGCACATCTCCAACACTCTGAAATCATCAACAACCACAGTGAAATGCGTGCGGACACTGCATACACACATGCATGTTTGTGCTCTGACGCACCGCCGACATCTACTATACGGCAGAGGTTGGGGAAAAAAACAACACATTGTCAAGTCTAGAAGTCTTTCTAAGTAAAACCAACAGTGGGAACTCCACACTGTCAGGGAAAACAAGCGCAGCAGGACGCAAAGATTGTTTTTAAAACATTAAATCAGCATGACATAAGTGGCACTCCTGTGGCTTTTATTGTGCAATGAAAAATATGCACAGACTGTGTATGGCTTCGCATATGTTGGTTTTACAAAGAAGCCTCAGAGCTACGCGTCATCAAAGTGGCAACTGCTTAGAACAGCAAATATGAAGATTACTAGAGACTCAAAGAGGTGCAGGAACAGAGTAAAGTAATTGTTACGCGACAGGAGAGAATCATAAGAGACTGGGGCCGTCTTGAAATGATCAGAGAGATTCACGGTGCAGCTTCAATCATCAAAGATGAAATCCTTCAGCTTTGATGATTGTATTTCTTAGTTTTGGGGACTTTTTTTGAAAGCACATTGATTGAAGTTGTGAACTACACAAAATGCATACAATCTTTCTTTAACTTTATGGTACATGAAGGTTTCTCCAAGAAAGTCACTAAAGCGGAATAAAAAAATATATAAATAGTGCTGTTGACAGGTTTCTCTGACCTGCAAAAAGAGATACTCAAAGGCCAAGGAGTCCTCCTGCAGCATGTCTGTGGGATCTCTGGGAATGAAGCAAACCCTGAACAGACATCTGTAATCGTGTGAGTCTTTTTTCTGCACCACCTGGTGGAGACAAAACATAACAGATCCTAAATGCATCACACAGCTAGTGTGAGCGTTCTTCCCTGCTCACTCAGGGTGCATATATGTTTGTCTGCAGAGTGCAGATCCCTTACCTTTTGTATGAGCTCATCTTCATGCAGCAGCAATAGTTTTGCAATGCTATACTGTTGCTCTAGTACCAGACCAAAGTACTCAATCACCCGGATGGACAGTTTTTCCTTCAGAGTCAGAACAATGTCCTGGAAAGATGGAAAAACAAAATTTCAATCAACTAAAACAAACTCGCTTTTCCCAGTCTGCTGATGCCAGATGGACGATTTCCCCCCTCTACCCCCTCAGTTTTCCCCTGGCTGGGAATAAAAAAAACAAAAACGTGAAATCCAAGCAGGAGAGACGTTGTAAAGTGAAAATAAACTTAATCCCGCTGGTGGTGAGTTTTGGAAACAATTATCCTAACATGCAACCTCTTCCGGACACATTTAGTAATTATCATTCCATAATCAAGAGAGTTAGTGGCAACTGCAGCCAGTGAACATACTACGAATTAAAAAACACACCCACATTCCCTTAGAAACCTGTTCACAGCAGAGACTCACTCATGCTGGTTTGCATGCAAAGCCCTTCACCAGATTTTCTCGAAAGAAAAATAAGACGTGCTTTTTCAGAAAACCAAACTGTGCCAATCATTGGGTCTTTCGACAGGATAATGATCCAAGCATAGGGCTAAATAATTACAGAATTGGTTCCCCCGCCTCTGAACCTTTGTGTTGGGTTTCATGACGTACAACATCAATGTTCAAAATCTCTGTCTCATATTAGGATTAAGATGCATCTTGGTCTCTTGGGCAACAACATGGATCTAATTTTTTTATCACTAGCTGATGTCTAAATCTTGTATGAAAATGCCTCATTGAGCTCAGAGGGATATAATGATGGTGAAAACCAAAACCCCTACCTTAACAGAGGTTGTATTGTCAAACTTGAAGGCCTTGGTCTGGCCATTCTCGAGATAGACTTTCAGGACATTAGGAAGGAAGAGAAGAGAGTTTCCCTATTGGAAAAAAGAAAGAGGAAGCAGTTAGACATGTAATTAAACAAATAGTAAAACGTACAGTTAAAAACTAAACGCATTTCAAATGTGAGAATAAACTATCCAGAAAAAATGTATTCATCAATTCCTTTTTGGTAGGGTTTTTTTTTGTCAGAGAAAGTGTTTCTACCTGAGTGTGCCCATTGACCACCACCTCCTCTGCAAAGCGCACTTTAACTGGATTACTCCTCAGACGAGCTCTCTTCTCTGCTGACATTATGGATGACTTCGGATTCTGCAAAACAAGAGCTATCAATGAGACAAGCTTATCGTATAGCCAGCAGTGAAACAAGAAAATGGAGTCTGAGAACGCAAATTGCTTTAAATAAATCACAATTTTTGCATTGCAATTCAGTTTAAAGAATGAGGGACTATGCAGACTTACTGTCACATGTTAGGAAAAAAAAACAGTTTCAAATGTCAAATGACCTCGCTAACGTGTTGAGATTTTTCTTTGTACTCACTGTCATGTGCCGCAGAATAGTCACATTAATGCAATCCTCCAATTCCCTGCGTGGACAAAACCAATAAATAATAACACGGATGTACACACGTCTTTCTCCACCTTTGTACACATTTAACTTTTCCACATTTTTGTCAAAGTACAACCACAGGCTTTTAATAAGCAGTTTTTTCTTTGTTTACAATTAAAAATCTGAAAGTGTACTTTCTGGATCTAGAAGGGTGGTGACTAAAACCACCTTTCAACACCTTGCACATCTTGCGATTGAAATTTATGCTTATTCTTTGCAAAATAGTTCAAATGCAGTCAGAATGAACTAAGTTTTGAAGGCTCAACAAAGATTCTAGACCTGCACTTTGACTGGACTATTCAAACACATGAATAGCTCTTGGCTGTATGTCTAGTGGTGCTTGAAGGGTCCTGTGTGAAGTTGGACCTCTTTCCCCTTTTTAAAAACTTTTGTATATTTGAACAGGTTTATGCTCCAGAACTGCCCCTGCATGTTTTTCATCCATGTCTTTTACAGAGTTTTCTCTGAAATATCTGCTGTGCTCCTTTATGATGCTGTTTGCACTCTGATGTTCTCCAGCAAACCTCTGAGGCCTTCACAGAACATCCGGATTTATATAAAGGTTAAATGACAAAACAGGTGGACTGAATTGATTCTTTAAAGAACTTCTTAAGGCCACTGTTTACGCTGGATTTTATTTATTGGTATTACAGAATAAAACGTTGAGTTCAAGTTTTAGATTTTTGTGTATAAAAAGAAAACCACGTTTTCTTCAACTTTTCTTGAAATGAAATATTGCAACGTAGCGAAATGTAGAAAGGTACAAGGGGTATGAACAATTGTCCAAAGTGCAAGAGGTCTTCCACGCAAACGTAAACGTGAATGGTACACACACTCTTCCAAAGCGTCACCATGAAGCAGCTCAGATGGTGGATTTAGCCATCGTTCCGCTCTGCCATAAACCTTAGATAGATGGTCTCACCTCAAGATGTTCTCCACCTGCTCTGCACTCAAGTCCTCCATCACTTTGTCATTTATCTGCAGCACCTGGTCTCCTGGGAATAGGATACCATCTGCAGGGCTCCCTGTGGTACACACACACACACACACACACACACACACACACACACACACACACACACACACACACACACACACACACACACACACGCAAACACGCTGAACATAAACCCTGGCTGCAGAAACATGCACACGTCACAGAATGGCACACATGCTCACTGAACAGGGCTGACTCAACAGTGTCGGGCTGAGCTCTCCGGGACGTGAGGGGTTACAGTTATTCTGGGTTTCTTCCAGTTCGCCTCTGCTCTGCCCACTCTGGTTATTTATACTCATTTGTCTTCAGGCAAGAGAGAGGCACAGCAGTTTCATCTCACTCTGTAGCAAACGCACAGTCACTTGCAAGCCTACAGAACATATGGGACTGTCGACACACACAGGCACACGGCTCCGCGCTGCTCTGCCTACCACTCGTGTTTTAGCCACTGAAGGAATGCTGCGAGCTTTCACATAAACACACACCGAAGCGCAGCTCCATCCTTCTATCCTATAGCCTCATCTCTCTGCTTTCTTCCTCTTTATTTTTTAAGTCATTCTTCCTCACAATTTCCTCTGGCCTTCACTCTTTTTCTGACTCCTCCCACCTCAAAGGCGATACGCATCTCTCCCCTCTGCCTTCCTTTACATTTTCGCACACCTTTTATTTTTCATGTCTGTGTCGTGTTTGCACTTAATCCGTCCGCTGCTGACAAATCCCGTTCTCTGTTGGACGTCCCCAGTTATCACCTCCCTTTCACCTTCTCACCATCTTTCTCTGGCAGCAGACAGCAATTACAGAGATCAGGGCAAGGTGGGAGTCTCCTCTAGGTGTTTTATCAGCTTATTTTACAAGATTGACGTCAAAGCGATGGATCAGCATCTTCGTGTCTTACCTCCTCCTGATACCTACAATCAGAGAGGTCTAAATGAAATGTGATTGAATTTAGGAAGGATGAGCAGGTGGCTCTGTTGTTTCCGTGGCCTGCTCTGGCACAATGCCGAACACGATGGGTGAAGGCCAAGAGAGACTCAGCGCGTGCGTGTGTGTGTGTGTGTGTGTGTGTGTGTGTGTGTGTGTGTGTGTGTGTGTGCGCGCGCGTGTGTGTGTGTGTGTGTGTAGACGTGCATTTGTGAGTTTAGAAACGCAAAAATGTGCAAAAATGTGATTTGCTGCAGGCAGAACACAGTTGCATAAAGCAGGTGGTCATTTGGAGAGAAGAATTAGAAAACGGTTTACATTCATCCACATAGGCAAACATTTTACACAGACACACACACACACGTGCACATGCAATCACTCAGCATGTACCTGGGGCAACATCCCTGACCAGCAGGGGGCTGTCCGTGGTGAGAGTGAAGCCATGTCCGGTGCTCTGGTCCAGGACGGGGTCTCTGGTGATCTGCAGCGTCAGTTTAGCCTGGAAGCTCTGACTGGACAGACTGTTGGAGCGCTGCGACCGCCCATCGCCGAGGAGACGCTCTCTGAGGAGGTCAGAAAGGAGGACAGGTCATCTGGTGGCAATACTTATCCACAGATACTAAGTATATTTATAATTTTTCTTATTTTTCTTTTTTTTTATACCATTTGCATCATATTTTCACTTAAAATATGACAGCCCCTTTAAGAATTTGGGAATTAGTTATGTCATTTATTATAGTTTCAGAAGAAATAGGTTTTTTTTATATAATTTTTTGCTTGAAAGTCAAATGTAAGCATTGCGTCTGTTGGAGAACTAAATTTTAGCCCACATTAATCTTGTAATATTTGTCCATTTGTCCAATTGCAATGTATCCAGAACATGGTTTTATGTTTTGTTTTTTTCTCCTTTAGAAATCTACATAGATAAAGAAAGGAATAAAAGGACAGAAACAGATGATACTGTAAAATGTCATGTGTTCCAGGAAACTAACATTGGTCGTAATCCTGACAACACGAGAAACATGATGGTGGCAGCGTCGTGCCACGGGGACAACAAGCTGCATGTGGCTAGTGCTACAATGGAATGGTTTAGATTAAGGCATATTCATGTGTTGGAAGGGTCCAGTCAAAGTCCAGACTTAAATCCAATTCAAGGTCTGTGGCAAAAAGAAAGGTCCTGTTCACCGACTCTCTTTCCAATCTGACGTGTCTTGAGCCACAATGCAAAGAAGAATGAGCAAATAATTCACTACCGCATTTAAGTATTCACTTGTTTTCTTACACATCATTCCTACACATGTGTTATTAGTGTGTGGATGTTTAAGCTGGAAAGTTTAACTCATTTTGTTTTTAAACATTAAAAATACTTACGCAAGCACTTATTCAGAGTGTTTGTGGTACTAATATACACATGAATCAAGCCCTCTTAGCTAAAAACTTAAATACATTTTTGTAACAGATTATTTAGGCCTTGCTGAATTACTACAGAATAAACCTCAAGAACTTTTTTATTCACTGCAAATCAGGATTCCTTCCGAAGCTAATTGTAGAAAGCAGCCTGGGATGGCTGAATATGTGATCTGGGAGCTCTTATTTTAAATTTAATGTCAGCAGCTTCTTCCAAAATAACTGAGTGAAACATGCGAAGGAAGGTATTATTGGTTACTTTTTCTTTTTTTTTTTTTTTTTTTAGCAAATCAGTAACGTAACGTCAGAAAATCTAATGGAGGCTATGTCTTTAGGAAACAGAAACATGGAAATAATATAGAACACATCCAGTGTGCCCTGCGTTAAAAGGCATAGATTGGGGATTTTATCGTGATCAGTAGTATCAGTAAAAGAAGAAAAAAAAGTTACTCTGTACAAAAGCAGTAAATGGACAAGGATTTCATGCCCGCAGGTAAAAATAAACATGGCTTTGTAATGTCTATTAATGCTGAGCAACAGAAACAGGCCGTTATAGCAACATGTTGTCATCCAGAAAGGCAAGTCTTTCTCTTTTTTTTCCCCCTTTGGTAAAATGTTGCTAAACCACATTCTAAATGCGTTATAGCAAAATGACTCCATGCACAAAGACCGTCTACAATGAGCCGCCCTCTAGTCGATAGATTGTCTCACATCAACACTTCAGTCAACAAAACTTTAGAAGAAGTATTTAGTTACATAGAAAAAGGGAATTTAACTTTCAATGAAGAAAATAATTAGAGTGTGATGTCTGTTATGCTTTCGATCATAAAGTTCAAGTTGACTGTATATTTAAATTTCATAAAATATGCTGCAATTCACAGAGTCATACGGTCACCTCAGCGGAATGAAGTTCATGTTCACATAACAGTGTCATCCTCTCTTTGGGCCTTACTTTTCTGGTCAAATTGATCACAACATAGCAAAATTTTCCCAGCAGCATTTACCAGTAGGAATTCCTGATACCTGCTTCCTCCTTCACCGAGAAAGCGAAAGCTTTTCGCCGACAACTACAAGAGGACGGCGAGCGTTTAAACGCATAGTTGTGGTTTACTGAGGGGTGTGTGTGAGAAGGACAGTCAGAGATTGAATATGTACTCGGCAATGTGGTATGCGTCTTTTTGTAAGGGTGTGGGAGAAGATCTACTCTGTGCGTACACCAGGTTAAGAAACGAGCCTTCAAATTCCCCCAGCTTTATATAATTAGTTCCTGCTTTGCTTCATTATGAGGAAAGTTTTGCAAAACTGAATAAAGTTGCTCTTAGAAGCATTTGTAAGCACCAACAATTTTACACATTTTCTTTTGTGGATAGATTAGTTGGGGATGAATTTCACCTCCGTCTACTTTACAACATTGTTTGGTTAGATTTTGTGGGTTTTGTTCATTATTTATTTGCTTATTTTGTGGCTGCTGCACCACCACCTGCCACCACGTTTGGCAGTTGCGCTGAAATGCTGAGTTGGTTGTTACCAAACTTGCTTTGTGGACCAGGTTAATTAGTCTCTTTACATCGTCCCAATGTACGAGTGTGTGCGTGAACCACTGGCTGTCCCATGTGTCCCAGTGATGGACTGGCAACATGTTCAGGTTGTAACCCACCAGACAGTTTTACTGCATCTGTCCAAAGGACGTTACTCCAAATGTCTTATCGTTTAGTTAGATGCAATCTTGCAAGCCTAAGTCTAGCTCCCATATTAATTAGACAAAAGACGCTTTCAACAGGCACTCTTCCAAACAGGCCCTACTTACTCAGTCTTTTTCTAATTGTGCTCACAAACTTGCTAACTAAGCCTTGTAGGGGTTGAGATGTGGCTCCTCCTGGGTGATTTGAAATTTCTGAATTTCTGAGACGTCCACTCTAAAATATGTTTTGTGTATCCGCTTGTGGATTGAGAAGTTTGATTTGTTTATGAAACAATTGCCTCTTAAGGGTCACATCTGTAGTCTTTCCTTCATTGCACTGCAACACACAAAGCAGCAAACTGTCAACGATAGACATCTGCAAATGATGCTAGGACTGACAATTTGAAGCTCCCCATATTTTTTGAATATATTTCTTTCTTTGACTGCAGACACACATGATGTGCTGGTGTTTGTTCTTTTGCAAAAACACCCACCACACAGTTTGTTCCACAGCTATTTTCCTTTTTTTCTGGTTTCTAGAAATGTTCTCAGGTTTAAAAAACATGTTTTTTTTTACAATCTTCTCTGCCTCCTGTTTTTCCCCTTACCTGCTCAGAGATTCTCGAGTGCGTCGAATTATTGTTCCCACCACCTGCTGCACCCGATTGGTCCTCCGAGCTGGAGACCTGCTCCTGCATCGCTCATTCTCCTCCATTTATCTGAAACAAAAAATAGCAAAAGAGTGACATGAGATGATTGGGAGTTGCTGACATGACCACAAAGAAGCAAAGCACAAGTGGGAAAAGGATGAAAGAATCTGGAAGGATCAAATCAATTAGAAGCCACTCATTGGGTTTGCTGTGTCTGTTTTTGGAGTTCGTTCCTGGGTCGTCTTTTGAGTTAAATTTCAAAATCCATGCTCCTTTTATATGCAGCACATGTTGTCTGGCTTGAGAGCAATAAATAACAATAATAATAAATAAAACAGATATAAACAAAAAAATAAAAAGAGAGTCCGATCAGGAGAATTGGGAGGAGCTTATTTAGCATGAGCAACGGCACATAACTCGATCAGCAGCAACTGAACCGTCACACAATGGCAGGATTTCCATTAGAAATGTCAACAAATGTGCCACACTTTGCATGTTTGCTGCAGCTCAGCAGCTGTGCATTTTTATGCTTAGCTTGCCCTTTGAAGCAGGGAGCTGTGGTGACATGGTGACTGATGCAGAGGCTCGGTTTGGCCCTCAGGGCAGAAAGCTGTTCGGCGCTGACTTCAATTCAAAAGTCAACTCTGTTTCTTAAACTACTTTTCTCTCCTGTCAGCCATTTGATACACGGCAACAGAGATGACAGGTAGTTCATTTGCTTTCTTTATTTCTTTAAAATTTACTTTACAAAGCAAGATACACTACACATGCTTATGTTCAGCCTTTGTTAGAAAGCAAAACTTTCAGAGCTGTTAAATCAGATTTACAGTGCCATGCGAAACCATTTACCCATCTTGAGGTTTTCCACACTTTCTCACGCTAAAACCACAAACTTCAGAGGATCTTAAGCATTGCATTGCTTTTAGAGTGCAAGCAAACATATACATCATTCCTAGATTTCTACTTGCAAATAAAAATCTGCTGATATGCTCAAGTAAAGTTGACTAATTGCTTTTAGAAGTCGCCTTTTGAGTAAATAAAGTCCTCCTGTAATTTAATCTTCTCACTAATCCAGCCGTTCCGTGAAACTGACCGATACATGGTCACCAATTAAAAGACAGTTAGGACGAACAAGGGAGCAACAATAAGCCAAGAGGACAACAGTAAATGGAGGAGCTGCGGAGATCTACAGCTCATGTAGAAGAATCTGTTGACAGTACGACTGTCCGTCAAATCAGGGTTTTGTGGAAGAATGGTAAGAACTCAGTCATAAACATTTCCATTTGTGTTTGACACAAACCACAGGGTGTTTTCTCTAACGTGAATTTTATGACCAGCACGCACATAAATATACCATAAGTGTTGCAGAGGACTAACATGAACACATGATGCTCAGCATGAAGCCTTCTGATGCTATAGAGATGGGATTTTTTTTCCTTCAGCAGGAACAGGAACATTGGTCAGAGTTGATGAAAAAATGAATTAAAGGTCAGCGCTGAAGGGAAATCTGTCAAAGGCTGCAAAGCACTTGACACAGGGGCCGAAATTCACCGTTCAGCAGAATAATTACCCAAACCATACAGCCAGAGCAAACTACATTCATGCATTTGACTGACCCATTCAAAGTTCAGGGCTAAATCCAATTAAGAATCTGTGGCAAGACATTAACATCCAGTTTGATTGGGTTTGAGCTACTTTACAAATTGTCCACATTTTCAGTTTCTAAGTACAAAGCCCTGAATGTCTGAAGCTTTGGAGCAGCAATTGTAATGGAGGGAGATATCGTCCCTGGAGATATTGCTCAACCATGTTCCACACTTTTCAGATACATTCATATCATTTTAAAAATGTGCATCCTTTTCTCTTTTCCTTTGAAATTATACCCTAGATTAGGTTGGTCTATCAAATAAAAAACCTACAAGATTAATTGATGTTTGTGGTTTTGCAATGCAACAAAATGTTAAAACTGTTTATGAGGATATGGTTAGGGTAATACGAAAGCATGGCTTTGCTCTGGACGCCTCACTGATGACTTGTTTTGGGCACGTCCCACCAGGAGGAGACCCAGAGGAAGACCCAGGACACGCTGGAGCAGGCCTGGGAATGCCTCGGGATTCCCCGGGAAGAGCTGGCCGTCCAAGCCTCTGGACGTATGGATAAATACATGCTATGTTCATTTTCTTTTAATCTTTGTCTACTGCTGATGCCTTCAGTGCCCTCTTTACACCAATTGATGAAATAAACTCAGAATATTTGGCCAGAACGATGAGAGACCCAACCCAGACCTGATCAATGTGGCTAACGATGGTGGATGCGTTCCTGAATCCTAACGATCCTTGGAGAAACTCAGCCAAGACATTTTGATCAGCTCTCAGAAATGTGCGGGCCAGCTTCTTCAAGCCAAGCCTTTTGTTCAGATCTTGAAAGTCTTACACCAAACTTCTGGCTGCCTGCCGCTTTTGTTCGCAGCATTTTAAAAAACATGCCTTTTCCAATAAATGAGTAAAGCTTGGGGTATTTCAGCAAAATTACCCTACTGTGCTTTGAGGTCTAAGGAAAGTGTAGACACTGCAGAGCAGTCAATAGTTGATGCAAAGAAGTGCTGCTGTGAGTCCAAACAGCAGGGTTTAAGCTCATTTTGCTGGTTGTAGGCCAATGCTGACTAACTTTTCTCCCTATGTTAGCAGCAGTAGTAGTCCTGTCCCATAAGAGGATTAAATGCCCTCGTAGGGCACAAGCCTGAACTGGTCAGGGTGTCACTTTAGCACCTCCTGCTTATCCGGATTGAAGCAGATTGATGAGGATGTGGAGGACCGGGTGAGGCGGGACGACAAACAGATGGCCATGTGGGACTGAGTGTAATCACGGACACTTGTGCCGGTTTCAATCAGGCAAGAGGCACGAAATAATGGCATCTGCATCACATACAGCTGATCGCAGAACACTTTCTGGCTTCTACTGAAGACATTCAGATATTATGTAACTGTTGTAAAAAAAAACAGATCCGCACAAAGAGGCTGCAGAAGCATTCTAACATCTTTAAAATGATACACTCAGGTTTGTGGCAAGACTTTAAGAAGGTGCTATTCACAGAGACTCTCCATCCGATCTCACTATGCTTGAGGAATTTTTGCAAAACCTTTAGTGTACAGATGAGCAAACCTAGTAGACGTACTCCAAAAAACTTGGAGCTGAAATCACATCAAAAATGTGATTCTGTTATTCAAAGTATGGTCACAGAAGGGCTAACTTGCACGCCACATTTTTCAGACTTTATTTATTAAAAAAAAAACAAGTACAAGTCGTTGACCTTAGAGTCATTCACTAGTTTCTGTTGGTCTTGTTAGATACACTACTGCGGTTTTTACACTTAAAATATGAAGAAGTTAACGCATCAATATCCAATATTGACATAAACTAATTGATCATGAGCAATTAGTTAGCAGTGACCTACTGGATGCTTCTGTGACTAATGCTATGATTCAGTGGATTGTTTTTTAGGTGAACAACCAAGCTTTGTTTGTATTTGTCCCAGACTTTTTCTATTGCCAGATGATGAACTGAACAGAACAGAGCGCCATGAAACTAGCAAAATAGTTGTTTACAGCCTAACTCTGCTTTAAACCTCTCCGCAACTTTGAACCTGGTTTGTCTGGAGCATTCCTTGGTCTTCATCTTGGTGTTCTCTAACAAACCTACAAGAACTTCATATCTCTTCCAGATTTATGCTGAGATTAAATTACACACAGGTCGATTCTGTTAGCTAATTAGGTGACTTTGTGTGGCAATTGTTTAGACAGGATTTTTATTTAGGAAAAAGCAGTTGGGACTCGGCAATAGTGCAATAAACATGCAATCTTGCACCAAACCTCTTTTTGTAAAAACATTTGCACGTTTCCGTCCACTTTGCATTTATGTGACAGCTCGAGTTTGTCTATGTCATAAAAGTGCTTTAAAATATGTTAAAATGTGATCAATTCTGAAAATGTCCAAGAAAGACGTTTCAGAGGTGATTCGTAGAAGTGGCTTTTTTGTGTTTAAATGCAACAGTCATTGTTGAGCAAGAACTGCAATTTTTGCTGCTTCTTCTTCACCCGTGTCTTTCATTTTCTCCTTTTGCTCTATAACCTTCTCTGTCCTTGCAGAGTCAGGTAGTCGTCTCCGGTGTCAGTCTCTGTGGAGCAGCAGCAGCAGCTGAGGCGGCCGGCCTTTTCTTATAGGCATGAACCCCAGCAGCGGCTCCACTGCTTTTGTTCTCAGAAACCACCAGCTTTACTATAGCAGCTAGTAAGCACTTGCATTAATAAGAAATGCTTGCTGGCCCAGCATTTCAGCCTGCATGTCCCTGAAATTAATTGTGATAAATTACAAGAGCAACCTGAAGGTTATGAAATGTGGTTTGGGAATTTTAATCACAAACATTCTCTCAGAAGCTTCAGATATTTCCACGTCTCACCAAAGAGCTTGATGGTTAACGTTCTGATTAAACGTTAATGAAAGCGTCACTCACTGAGATGTAGCTTGCCTCTTCAGGACTCCAAAACATGCATGCCCCCGTGTCTTCTGAGACATCAGCTCTGTGACCCCTCCAGGACTGGCTGAAAAAGGGTGGACAGGGGTCCTTGCAATCATCGGGGCCCCGGTCTTATTCTGGCGCTGCCACCTGTGTGGGACGAAAAGGCTGTCAGGAAAACCCATCAAAATCTATAAATGGAGTGCGAGTCCAAGCTTACATTTGGAACTAGACAAAGTGTATCTGATTTACATTTGAGTCTTATTTATAAGTAACAAAGCTACATTCCAGTTGTTGATGTTTTCAATGGTGAAATGCAAGTATCTCAAGCCAAAGCAGATGTGAGCCCAAAGCAGCTATGTGGCTGTGGTTTTCCAGGAGGCCCCTCCTCTAAGTCCCAAAGGCTTCCCTTGCTTGCTCTCTTTCTCTTCCTCTCTCTTTCTCTCTCTCTCTCTCTGTCTCTCTTTCTGTCTCTCACCCTCCTCTCCGTCTTTCTCTTTGCATGGCGCTGTGGAAACAAGGCACTCCGTCTTACAATGTCTGGATGCTTAAATTAAATTTTCATACAACCCAGTTTAAGTCAACAGTTTTTACTGGGAGTGTTCTGGAAAGCCAAAAAAGATGCAGTTTAGAGGAAAGAGAGCTGCCTGGCAAAGAGAGATCTTGGCCAGGGGTGAAAGAAGACAAATCTTTCATACAAGCATCAGAGCAGATATGGCTGAAGCCTTAGCTAGCCTCTGGTTTGGGGAGAAAAACACGCCTGGGGAATGCTTTGCAGCCGAATAAATATAAATCGGCGGAAGACGTTTAATTTTGTCCTTCGACGTTGATCGGTGAAGTCTGCTTTTGGTGCAAAAAAAATGGTGCAAATCAAGAAAATGACTGCCTCATCCATGTAACTCTTCAATCAGGCCCACACATTGCTCCTTTAGGAGGCCCATGTGTCCCACTAGAAAAGCCAGTGCAGGACCAAGGCGCACAGAGAGCAGAGCACATGAATAATACATGGGCCTAATGCAGCTAGCTCAGCCTCCAAACGCCTCCTTCTGCCCCTCTGCCAAGGCAGGCAACAAGGACAGTGGCTTGAAGAAGGAGAAAAGCGATGGAGAGGTGGAGACTGTAGAGGGGCTGAAGAAAGGGGCAGCAGCACAGAAAGAATTAGCTAGGGGAGCTGAAAGGAGAAAACGGGCAGGATATCGAGCGAGAAAGCAAAAAGGGGGGAGAATTTTAAAGAGGGTGAAAAGGGCAGGGCAAAGAATTGAGAGAGCAAAGCTGCAGGAGATTGTGGGGGAAAGAACAAAAGTTTCTGCAGTGGGAGGCAAAGGAGGACTGGAGGAAAAAAGGGGGTTGTGAAAAGGAGGACTGCTCCAACATCTGTGAACAAACAGCGCCTGTCAAGAAAAACTAATAAATCAGCATCTGGTCAGTAAATAAACAGTGAAAACGCAGTTGAAACACTATCACTTTCTTCCTCTGAACTTGCAGAAATGGAAGACATGTTAGCATTCTTATATTTCAAACCTGACTCGTGTATATTTGTGCATCTAGAAAGCATATGATGAGTTTGCTCCTCAACCGAATCGATACGTAATCCTGACGTAGGCCTCTGTTGTCAGGACTTAAAGTTCCCAAGCTTGCCGTTCATAAATCTCTGCATCAGACCCCCTCGGTCGTTCTCGGAGGTTAAAAACTGGATCTGCCCCTCGGCAATCAGAGCCTGTCTCAGTCCTCTTGTTTCTATGTCTGAGCCTCGTTTCTCTGAGACAACCAACCCCCAACTCTTACTGCTCAATTTCCCACACAATGTGTCTCTGTCTGTGGCAAAACAGTCTGTGATTCAGCCCCCGGTATGAGCACACATGCACTTCATAGAAGTAACTCCACTTGCTCTTCGGGGGATTCAGAGGTGGTACTAAATGTGTAGTTTCTGTGGAGCCTGCTGAACAGAAAACTGTTCTGAACCCAATTAGTGCTGCCGAGGTTGTTCGGGGTCACAGCGGGTTAGAAAACCCTGCACGGACGCGGTCTTTGGAAGGAAAATTAGGCCATTAAAATGAGCAAAAAACACTAAGAAACTGCTCTTAAACAAAGCCTTGGCCAACTTCCATAACTGGCTAAATGAATGTGCTGCAATAAAAGAGATATAGCTTAAAACAACCAGACATGCTTAAAAAAAACTTACATGTAGTGTAAAAATGATTGAACAATCTCATTTTTTTGAGATTATACACTTCAGAAATTGTATTACTTCAAATTCAACAGTAAGATTTTTTTTTATCTTTTTAAATTTAATTTTCAAATCTTGCTTTTATTGTTGAATTTATTACTGCTGTTGCTTTACAGCATTTTACAAACTCAGGAAATGAAACAGTGTTGGGTTTGTGCATAATAATAACTTATCAATGCCCAATTTCTTACTAGCAAAAATCCCATTAGTTTTTGTTTGCTCAGTAGAGTCTATTAAAGGTGCTCCTATATGATGGCATGGTGACATTTTTCCAAGCAAATTATTCTTGCCAGTTCTCCTACTGTAAATAAATGTTGCTATAAGCCAAAGACGTAAATACACATCACAGTCTCTGAATGATAAATTCATTCATCAAAGAAAAAGAGCCATGCAAAACAACCTGGCTCGGCATGAGAAAAATATTTCCCACCTTGCTTAATCTGGGATTAATTGGAATTGCTTATTTTGTTATGTTTATTTTGGAAAGCTGTGTTCAATTTCAGGTACTTCCTGCACATGCTTTTTATCAAATTTGAAAGCCTTGCACTCGTTAAAGTTAATGTTCCAGATTCAACAATGAGAAAAAGACGGGGCGTAAAAGGCATCCGTGGGAGAGTTTAAAGGCAAAAACCATTGCTAACAAAAACATTTGCTAAAACATATTTTGGTAAGCCTCAAGACTTTTGGAAAAAATATCCTGTGGACTGGTTGAGGCAAAAAGTGACACTGACTAAAAGTTGTGTTACTTGATATGTAACTTAAACTGCATTTCAAAAAGAACATCAATACCAACAGTCAAAGCTGGTGGTGTTAATGTTAGCCTTGGTTTGCTTGGCTTCAGGATCTGGAAGTTTTGCTGTAATTGATAAAACCATAAATCTGGCTCTCCACCAGGAAATCCTAAAGGAGAATGTCCAGCCACTAGTTTAAGCTCAAGCACAATTTAGAGGGAAAATTACTCAAAGCGCTTCAGTAAGTCCACCTCTGAATATGTAAAAGTAAATAAATAATGTTTTGACAAATGAAGGTTTTGAATTGGCCTACTCAAAGCCTGTATTTAAATTTAAGAGGGATATTTGAGCATTCATGGAAGGAAACCACACAATTGACACAAACTTCAGAAGAAGTAAAGGTTATTCAAGACTTGGACACGTTATTCATGTATGTGGAGTGCTGCATGGTACTGACAAACTGTTCCTTACAAAAATCCTTGTGTTGACATGTGTGAGAGGACACCCCATAGTATAATCCATTCATCATCTCCTTTAACACAAAAACAGATTCACAATCCTCAAAGCCTAATTTAAATTTGTCTTTTCTTTTTCTATTTTTTTTTGGCTCCACAAACCTGACGGACTCCGATGGTGACATAAAACTTGGACTTCAGGTCGCAACAAATCACAAACAAACGTATATGCGTAAACTCCCTCCCTGGTGGAGAACAACACACCGGACACAGCTGCACCACAGGAGGCTCAGGACTGGAGCAGCAGGGGTTGGTTCAGCAATTCAACATTTCACTTAAGCTCACAGTTGTTGCCAATAAAGTTGGACACAGCCTTCTGGGAACACTGAGTCCTGAAGCAGCACACTTGGCCCAAAATACGTGTGAATATGCGTATCGCAAGAGGTGAATTGGGGAATTTGAATTTATGTGAAGCAGCTGAGCTGCTTCGAATTTCATAAGTGCAACAACAAGAAGGCGCCATGGAAAATGTCTCATCGAAGAATGAGAAATCCACCTTTTCTACTTTTTTATTCAAGGCTTATTGCTGTGAGTAAGTTAACGTTGTGCTGAATAGGTTGCAAAACAAAACGAAGAATAAGTATTCTCAAATGTTCCACATGAAATGGTAGTTTAATTACAAAAAAAATGCTCTCAGATATGTTGGGAGAATAGATGGAGCTAAATGCAGGACAATTACGGAGGAAACTGTTAAAGACCACAAAAGTCTTGAGACTCAGATCAAACCATGTTCGTGTTTTGTAATGACTCAATCAAAGTCCAGATCTCATTTCATTTCACAATTTGGGTTGTGAGAAACTTTAATAATCAGTTTTCTTTTCTCTATAGTTCAGTCGTTGCTATAAACTATGTTGGCTTCGATTATCTTTATTAGAAGAACGTATTTTTGCCATTTCCAGCAACTAAATCCCACAAAACTGTCCCAAACATATTAATCTGCAAAAAGCTCTATTTATTTTATGAACCTTGTTTTGTCTTCATTGATGGAAAGATTGCAACTGTTGCTTTATTGAATTCTGCAGCTTATTTCCCTGTCTGTTGCTTTCCAGACAAAATCACATCTTCTCGTCATTGTTCAGTCTGTCAGCTCGCTCCATTAGATTGATGAAGATGGCGAGCTTTCTGAACGCCAGTTGTTTCATTTCCCCTCTTCATTGGCAGCCTGGCAAGACTTGTGCTTCCCCAGCTAACTATTAAACAATGCGTTGTTTAATGCGATGCATATCATCACAGATCCTTGTCAGCGGTTCTGAGCGCTGATGAAAAGACATGCAGACAGACCCACGCTGAGAACATCTTGATGTCTGAGGAAGGTCTTTGGATGCAAGTCTAAGGTATCTGTCTTGATTTTAGTCGGTGTCAATTTCCTTCAAGTCTGGGGATCTTTAAAAAGCTGCGCAATAAAGGCTTATCCTGAAGAAAATAAAATATGAGGGTCACTGAGTTTGCAGGAGGCAGCTTAAGATCTATGGGCCCTAGAACATTATATAAAGCATAAAGACTAAGAGGTAATTTTTAATTTAGACCTCGGCTGTTTGCATGCTGTAATTTATCATCAGTAGGACCAATTACTTTCTGAAGGTGATCCAGAACTTGTTTTTTAAATCATGCCTTTATGACTTGATCACTTGCAGGTTGGATTATTGCAAATTATTTCACAATTACAGCTGCTTTAAAACTCAGCAGCGAGAACATTTACAGAAATGAAAAAGAGGAAAAAAATGTGATAATACCTGGTAATAAAGCTCTTTTGGACTCGGTCAATATTATTTGTTGAAGTTGTTTCTGTTATGCGAACCTTCCAGGAGATTCTAGTCCTGAAGAGTGTTCCCATTTTTAAAAGTAAATAATTTTAATTGAAATCATTTTTTTATTTGTATGAACCTTTTATGTTTGGTCTACTTTTTTGTCTTTAAGCATTTCTCTTTATTTTGTTACATTCCAATATTGCATTTCCTTTATTTTGATAACTGAAGTCTTCATAGTCAATTTTACTAATGTGTCTTTTACTAATAGAATTGTTTTCTATCAAATGTTTTGTTCCTTGCACTAACATATGTGGATACAGGCTGTATGTTTTAAACCAACTTCTTTAGCAGAGACCTTTTGTTCCTTATTTTGTGGAGGGAGCCGATGACTGTCTGTTGGAAAAGTGTCAACTCAGCAATCTTTTCAATCGTCATAGAGATCCCAACATTATGTTTTTGTATTGTGAAGTCTTTAAACAATGAGCGTATCTTAAGATATCTTATGGAATAACAAAATATTTTGACTAACTGAATTTTGTTAGTTGAGAGCTAGTGATCAAGATAAACTCAAATAAGGCAAAGTCAAGTCAATACTTGAACTATAAGTCTGTGTAAAAAAATGTATTCATTTCTTGAATTAAATTAACTTTAAATGTTATTCTACTTCATTCATTTTTAAACATGTAATTCCTCTTCTATGTATCCTTGTAGCTGTTGTGCATAATATTGACACTTATTTATACTTTACAATTCATGCGTCTAGAATAATTTTGCAAATTAATATTTTTTACCTATCTTATCTGGATGTCTGGATGTTTATCTTTCCAAGACGTCATCCAGTCATAGACAGAGTTGGCCTACATTGTGGCACCACTGCTGCCAGTCAACTCAGCCATCACAACGAAGCTGAGGCATCAATGAGGTCATCTCCCCCTTTTTTCCGTCACAGGAGTCAAACTGCCACAGTTTGTGCAACAGATTAAATACAATGATTTAACCCCGCCGCATGAATTAGATTAGCAAATTACTTTAAACAAGAACCAGTTCCAGGAGTATGGAGTGTTCATCGGGCTGATCTACCTCTGAGTAGACTGGAGCAGCAATCATCATCCCTGCTTCCCAGTCTGGCCTGCAGACATGGAGGGAGACAGGGGGGGGGGGGGGGGGGGGGGGGGGGGCGGCCGCCCAGGGCTGGCTGCAAAAAGTGGGACAGATCTAGCGCTAGTAGACTGAGGCATAACGCTGCCGTGAAAGCATCAAGTCCGTCCTGATGGGCACGTTCTGCCCGTCGTGATTTTTTCTTCGGCACAATGACCTCCCATCACATGCTGTGTACAGCAGACATTCCTGAATCACAGCCGCACAAAAAGCCTGGAGCAGTTGGAGCGCGCGCGCGCACACACACACACACACATACACACACACACACACACACACACACACACACACACTCACACACACACACACACACAGGCAACGCAAGAACGAAAGCAAAAACACCCGAGACTCCATTTTTTTGTATGTGACAGAACCAAAACAGTATGCGGATCTGATTTATTTATTTTAAGAGCACCGACGTGCACGCGCTGATGATGACGATGAGGATGAGGGGGATACGCAGAACTCTGAGTCGCTGTGAGCGCTCACGTTGTATCATGTCATACATTAAATTGAAGGCCCCCCAGAACAGCGAAACGCATCGTTCCGGTCTAGTTGTGTTGCACAAGAGGAACAAAATGTGACTTGATAGCTGAAGGATACGACTACGAATACAGAGGGAGAGAAAAGACGGGGAGCTCCGTCCTACTACGGCTGTACCTCGCCTACGCCCATTCAAAATGTTTTACAACCCAGATCCTGACATCCACCACCCCCCCCCCCCCCACACACACACACACACACGCACACACACACACACCTCCTCCCCACAATGTGTGATCCGGCAGGGTTTAGTCCGTGCGTTTCCAATGATTTCACTGCGCAGACCGGAGCGTGGCTCTCCATTCCTGCTGCACCAGCCAGGCCATGTGTGTTAGCGAATGTGGCGATTTAAATATGGTTGATTGGTCAGCTCAATCCTGCCCGTAATTCTGACTCATCTCTAACACCTAACTGACCCCAGATGTGAGAGCGAGTTCACCCATTATAACGCTCTCAGAACAATCGATGTGTTTCTCATCTCTCACTGACCAAAACAGTAACTTAAGACAGGTGGGCGCAACCGTGGCCCCAATGTGGGCAGAACAAAGAAAGAAAGAAAGAAAAAAAAAAAGAGTCGGTGTCTCGTTGGCTCGCTTGTAATCTTAATCGGATTTAAATGTTTCGTAACCCCTGAGACGCGCCGGGTGTAACCCGCAGTCGGTGCGCAAGTGACCGTCACGTCGCGATCCGGTTCCACGCCGTAAAACGTTGAAACGAACGGCGGGGATTGGAGGCGATCGGTGCCGCCGGTGCGTCACGTCCAGCCGAGCGCTTCCCTCCATCAGACAATAACACCGGGAAATACCGACAAGACTCACCTCGTGGTCCGAGGAGGACACAGACAGACGGCCCGGGGTGTGTGGAGCGGGGTGGGGGGTTAATCCCCCCTCCCGAAAAGATCGGTGGTCCGGAGAATTTCAAAAGGGGGGGGGCGGATGAGAGGATGGTGGCTGATTGCGAGAAATCCACGGCGTCCAGCTGGAGGAGAGGATGATTGTGGTGGTGGCTAAACGCTGGATGCTGTCATCGCGCTGGGTCTGCTATCGGCTTTAATCCGCGGCCCTGAGCTCAGATATAACCCACCCCTCCCTCTGTCAGCGTCTCTCCTCCCTGCCTCCATCCCTGTCCGTCCGGAGGACCCGAGCCCCTCCTTCGCTAAGAATAAAGCCCCGAAAATAACAATAGAATTCATGCTGTTGAGAGAACTTATTACCTTTTAAACTGTAATGTTTATTTATCCAGTATTATTACCTCATATCTCCGCCTTTGCTTTAGCAAACAGTCTTTAAATGTAGTGACTAAATATTCACGAATAAGCCAAGTTACATTATATTGAATAAAAATTGTTTATCAGTTATATCTATTACAAGATGAACTAAAATTACTGGAGACGATTTGCTTTTACTGTACATACTGGAACCAGTTATTTGCATGTATAAAACTGCACAGACTTTTTTTTCTCAAAGACTAAATCTCTCATGTTTCAGTTCAGTTAAATTATTTCTATTTGATTAATTATTTTTTCTCTTTTATTAATTATTATTATTATTATTATTATTATTATTATTATTATTATTTCTTTCAAGTCTTTCTGACCGTAATTTCCAAATGCCTGAAGATTAATTTGTTGCATTGGAAAAATCCAGACATTAAAGTAATTTTGTGCAAAACAAAACTAAAAGCCTGACTGCTAGAGGAACAAAGTTTTAGTTGGTTGTCTTGTATTTCTCAGTTTTGAACACATAGCTGTTTATATGATTACTTCTTTTCCGTTTTCACATGCACTCATATGACACAGAGATGTATAAGACTATAACTGAGGTAGGGAGCCACATGGCTCTATGGCTGACCAGGCTACAGTCGTCTATGCTGTTGTCCTCGGTTGGAGCCTCAAGTCATTTTTAGGAAGGCTTTCTATTCTACTCTGCCTTTCCTCCTCTCCAGCTTCTGATGAATAAAGGCCATTGTTGTCATAAAAACCTTTAAAAAGGTTGTCAGTGAGGTGTTTGGTAATAATGATGATCATAGGAAATAGGAAAAACCTTCAAGTCTGCAAGCATGTTCCCATCTTTGAAGTACAAAGGTGGTACACCGTATGTTGATTTGCAGGAGGTACTAGAGTTCATTTTCAAATATATGGCATTGTGTAGAAAAGAACATTATGTAGATTTTCTGAAGCAACATCACAAGACATCAGCCTGGAAGTTAAAGCTTGTGAACAAGTGGAACTTGCACATAAGCAAAGACCTAAACATACCTCTAAATAAGTTGCAAGTATAGTTTATGGACAATAAGATCAATGGTTGGGAGTGGTCATCACAAAGCCAGAGATCTCAGTTCTAAAGGTCACTTGTGCACAGACTTCTAAAAATGTTGTGTGTGAGCAAAATAATCTACAAACCTAAATGTAATATCTCCATTGGGAAAGAGATTTCCCAATGGAGATCGCCTAACAACACGCAAAAAAACTATCCAATAAAAACACCAGTAACTGTGTAATATAATGAACAAACAAAAAAGAATAATTAAAAAAGAGAATAAAACACAGCATCCCAATTTTGATAACCAGAAATCCAGAATATATTGTTGAATTGGATTAGAATACTTTGGGCATTTTTGGGGGGGAAAAAAACAAGAAAAAAAACCCAACTGCTAGAAACAGGCTAAAACTAAATATAATACGTAAAAGAAAGAAAATGTATAGGAGACACTGACAGTTAACAGGTGAATTGAATAATAAATTTAGAAAATAAGATGAAGTCATACAAAAGTTACCAGTTCCTCACATTGGCCTATTTTTTTCCATCTCCATGTAACAGTTTAACTTCATTTCACACAATAATATAGTATAGAATTTACCCATATTTATCATATCTGCTATTTTCCAATTAAACATATGAGTAAAATCATATATTGATTTTACTAATAAAAAGACAAACAAACAAAAACGTTTTCCAAACTAACCTATGAAAACCACTTGGTTAAGTCTAGAAAGGCCAAATAATCAAAAAGACACTATCCAATTCGTGTATGATTCAGACTTGTTGAGAAAATAAATGATTAATATATTGTGTTCACCGTAGGAGGGCAATGACGTTCTCAGAAAAAGAAAACCGCAACAAGTTTGTCCCTCCGTGCGCGCCGTACCGCTCGGTGTCCTTGTTTCCGGTTGTGCGTTTCCGTTTCACGTGAAGGCAGAGGAAGGTGAAATTTTCAACCAGATAATACATCTGAGGAAAAACCACAATAAAAATGTTTAAACTTGAAGGACTCGGGCCTAAAATGGACCCAGAGGAGATGAAGAAGAAAATGCGGGAAGACGTCATGTCGTCGTTACGAAATTTCCTCATTTACGTCGCTCTGCTCAGAGCCAGTGAGTACAGACACTAATGGCATTGAGAATCCGCCTATTTCAGTTTATAAGTAATATTTAAGTAAAAAGCAGCTTTGTGCTTTTAATGTTTGCACATCATTGTATTATTATTATTTTATTTTGAAACAAATACTGAATCAAAATGCACAATATGATCATTTTAGGCAGAATATTTTACCCGTTTTTGCGGCACAAAGCTGGTAAAACTCTCTTCATTCTCTTTTTGCTTATGTTTTATGCTTCTTGTGTTCACAGCCCCATATGTGTTAAAGAAACTGGACAGCATATGAGTCGAGTTCCCTGGTCCATGCCTCCATCCACAGTTTTCTACATCAGAGACGGCGAGGAACTCCTCATGAAGCCAATCGGCCTGTTCCTGGATCTCTGGAAAACCACCAATGTTTTTTCCTTGGCTTCATCTGAGACTCTTGCTGTTCTCATTTTTCAGTTCGTGAACTTTAGTCTTATTTTATAATATGTAAGCTTTGTCTTCTGGTAATGTGTCTACCAGTGTGATGATTAAACAAATAAACTATGTTGATTTTGTCCATTTAAAAGTGTGAAATTAATTATTGCAGTTATGCAATACTTTATATCGTGCTTTCCTTGTTTCACTGACCAGCCATACATTTTCATAATGTCCCTTAGGAAGTTGCATCTGCAGTGCACACTAAATAACATGATTCTAGTATTATTCTGGTTGGATATTAAACACTGTTTCTGTTAGTAGAGTTCATTTAAATTAGTTTCCTTCCACACACCCAGTTTCCAAGCATAGGTTATGAAGTAAGGATCATTCTACAAGCTCAGTTTAACGTAATCCATTTCATAAACCTCTTGCGATGTGTGTTTGCGATCAGGTAAAAATGCCCATTTGTGTGGAAGGTTTCCTGTCTGACCCAAACTGTCATCCTCCTAACAAAGAACATTGTTTAGGATGTTCAGAAACTACCAGAGCTCAAGTCAGACAAACTGGAAGATCCCAAAATATTGGCGTCCACAGTTAACCAACCCCAGCTTGGATCGAGAAGGTGCCAAACAAGAAAAAAAGCCACATCCAGCAAGATTAAAATTTGCTGATGCCCACATGGACAACCAAATACCTCCTGATAAAGTTTTATGGTGAAATGAATGATTCTTTTACTTATTTGATGGCAAAGCTAGTCTTGTGGTTTTACCATTTCTGATAAAGAAAGTAGTCAATCCATTTCTGGTCAAATTTACTCCAGGAGTTTGAAGATTTTTAAACCTGCTTGTTTCTTTGAAACTTAAGGTACATATATTCAAATATTACTCTAGATTTTTGCAAATATATTGCGCTTGACCACACAAGTTTAAGAATTTCACCTATCATGTTTTTATTTCTTGAGTTTGATCTTTTTTCTTCTATTTGTCAATTTTTTTTTAGTTTTTTGCATTTGAAAGTTGATTTTTTTATTTATTTTTTCTATCCGATGTTGTACTTCCCCAAGTTTACCACTTGGGGGCGGTGTTAGCTGAAAGAGTCAAAAGAACGGGAGGCTCAGACAATGGATGCGATTATGAGCGCTCTGGATTAAGTAGCGATGGTATCACAAAGAGGCATGGGACTTGATATAAATCGAGTGTTTCAGCAGCAGCAGCAGAGAGAAATGTGCTGACACTGACCCTATTCTTATTTTTTGGAGGTAAAGCTCGAGTCTGTACCGCATCCCTCCGTGTTATTGTTGGTCCAGGCCCGCCCATTCTCCACAGCATCTCCGGGAAAGCCGTGGACAACACTTATCTATTCATTACAAGAGAGGAAGGTGAGTCGGCTGAGGAAGCAGCATTAAGATGAGATGTGGACAATATTAGTAACCTGCGCATAAAAAATTGTTTCTATAACGCAACGGATACTCGAATATTCTTAATTAAGAAGCTCCACTTGCTGTGATGGACTTTCCAGGACATTTCCAGCATATTTTCAAACAGCTCAACCACCAGCGCCTGCATGGCCAACTATGTGACTGTGTGGTGGTGGTTGGAGGTCAGAGCTTCCATGCCCACTGCTCCATCCTGGCTGCCAGCAGCTCTCACTTCAGGGCTCTACTCAGCTCCATCGATGAGGGCTCAGGAGCTCAGGGAGTAGGAGCCCGCCATGTGATGGAGCTGGATCCGGAGGTTGTGACACCAGAGGCCTTCTCCACCCTCCTGGACATGATCTACACCTCCACCCTCTCCTTAGGGGCCTCCAACGAGATGGACGTGTTGTTGGCTGCATCCCATCTCCACCTCAATGCCGTGGTCAAGGCCTGCAAACTGCACTTGTCCAGGAAAAACTTTCCTGCCTCAGCACCTAAAGGCTGGAGATCAGTGCAGCAGCACCAGCTGCAGCAAAGTCTGTGCTCCCAGGTGGCAACCGTTCCACAGCATCTGGTAACCTCAGCCACAGAGGAAGACTCTGAGATAGAAGATATGGGAATGGAGGTGAGTCAGTCTGGAGAGGATGAAAGCCAAGGCATGGAGAGGAGTGAACAATTCACAGCACCATCTTTGAGACAAAAACGAAAGTCAGATGAGGAGCTCATTGGTGACAAGAAGAGGATGTTTAGCTACAAAGAGTGTTCACCCACCGTGACCAGGAGCACAGAGGAAGGAGGAGAAGATCTATCATCGTCAGGCTGCCTGAAGATGACTGGCAGCCAATGGGGCAACCGAGGGGACAATGAAAATGAGGAGGAAGAGAAATATGAGGCAACCAAGGGGGAGTTGGAAGAAATCCAGCTACCGACTCAGTCAGACAGCAGCACAGGAGGGGCAGGAGTATGGAAAAAGGCTGAAGACACAGATGGAGACACTGGGGTTAAAGTTCAAGTTGGAGAAGAGGAGCAGGATGAGCCAAAGATACTGATTGAGGTGAAAATGGAAAATATGGGCTCCTACTCCAATGATTTAGACACAATACCAAACAACTCTCCTCCATCACCACTAGAGGCACAAATTGGTGATGAAAAAATGAACATGGCTGACCCAGCGGAGGCTGATGGTGTAATGTTATCATCACAGCTGTGCACAGATGTTCACACCGATACGCTGACAGGGTCTGGGGATCTTGGTGGGGACACAGTGGACGGTGAAGGCCTGGACAGCTTCTCTGAACTTGCCTTTTCTTGCTTTCTCAATCCCAGCAGTGAAAGTGTAATGGGAGACTTGGGAGAAGAAGATACTCTAGCCAGTCTGACAGCTGCTGCTACTGCGGCTGCTGCTGCTGCCAGTGATGCTCCTAAAGCTCCCGAAGATGCAACGACACAGAGTCAAATGGCAGAAGAAGCAAGTGCATCTTCTGTCCAGCCCTCTGACTCTTCATCATCTCTTGTTTTTCCAGTAACCCCTGTCCCTTTGCAGCAGATTCTCCCAACTCAGAGCTCTGGATTCAGTGACACAATCCTCCTCCAACCCAATCAGAACTCCTTGGCAGGGTTCTTGAGCGGCATCAGACCCAGTCTCAGTCTGGACGCCTCGCTCGTCCAAGCCTCCAGGGCCGGGAAAAGCTCTGGGGCTCCGACTTTCCGTCGCATCGCCCCAAAAGTATTGCCTGGATCAGAATCCTGCACAGACACTCCCTCTGGAACAGCAGGTGACGGCACAGATAGGCCAAGCCTGACTAGAGCTTCTGAAGATGTACTCTCGAAGTGCAAGAAAGCAGCAGCTGAGGACCATGTGCTGCTGGTGGAAGGGGAAAAGAAATACGCCTGCAAGATCTGCTGCAAGACCTTCATGAACCTGACAGACTGCAAGAAGCACATTCGCGTCCACACTGGAGAGAAGCCCTATCCCTGTCCAAAGTGCGGCAAGCGCTTCAGCCAGTCTTCCCACCTCTATAAACACTCAAAAAACACCTGCATGAACTTTAAAGACGATCAGGCCTTCTCAGACTCTCTGCTTTAATCTGGGCTAAAAAAAACACTCTAGTTGAAATCATGAACATTTATCATACTGAACTTGTGAAATTATTAACTTTATCTGATATGAAATCAAATAAATTAATGTCTTTTCCTGTTCAACACTGTATGATTTCCTGTTGTGGTTATTATAAATGAAGGCAATTATGTAAAAATACTATGAAGACACCATAACTCAGACCAAAAGAAGTGAAAAAAAAACTGAAAATAGACATGCTGTATTTGGTCATCTTTTAATTCTATGACTTAATTAGTTGCTAAAGCACCGATTTTGTGCATTTAAATGACAGTTAAGTTATCTCCGTCAAAGAATTGTCTCTTTATGCAGAGCAGGAGTGTTTTACTGTTTAGTAAGTGCAGATCTGCAACATCAATGTCTGAATAAAGTACTGATCACCATGTACAATGCACATTTTTTATAAGAGAAACATCTTAAGGTAGTAAAACATTATGTCTATGTTATTTCAGATGGTGTGATGAAAGATCAGTACTATTTAAAAAATAAACGAATAGTAAGACTCTTTGATTAGACACAGAGGGTGTACTTAACCTTCGCTCGAAGAACTTTACTACATGTCCTAGTGTGATGAAATCAACTTTTTAAGGTGTTAGAACATGTCTAGACTGCATTAGGACTCCCACCACTATTTTATACCTCACTGTACAGTTTTCATGAAGCAGCGTTAGGCACGGCGGTTCCTTTTCACTGTCTACAAGTGGAGTTCGCTCGGCATGTCCAAGCCCTGCAAACCTCCCAGCAGGTTCTGAACAGTCAGTGCTGACATGATGCCTCTGGTGGAGTAAGTGGCACTGCCTATGTGAGGTAACACCACTGCACAAGGAAAAGGGGACAGAAAAATGAAGGTCAATCATTTACATTTTTGCTTATGAAAGTACCTTTGCAAACCATAAACTTCAGTGCATTTTGTGGAGATTTTTATTTAACTGAGCAACACAAAGTAGTGCAGAATTGTGGAGTGGAAGTAAAATGATTTATGCCATTTTTAAAAATTCTTTACAAATAAAAATCTGAAATGTGTAGCACATCTGGATGCAGCAATTGATTGCTGTAAACCGTCAGATGTCTGGCTGGGTGTTTAAGGAGAGTGTTGTGGTTCTCAAGAGCTGCCTTGAGACCACATTTTCAAAGTCTCGGTTTTAGCTTCTTTTTTTTTGCCTCAGATGTTTTGGTTTCTGAATTTTTCTCAAGACAAGTTAAGCCCACAGTAACATCAGCATTTTTTGCTGCAACTTGGTGTGAAACTACTAGCTGTGTTGTGAGAAGATAACAGGAATGAGAAAAGAAGAGGGATTTATATTTTCCAGTGTACCTATACTGATATTTTTCCGTCTATACCGCTAATCTGGAGCTCACTTGTAGGTTAGCTTGATACTGAGCTGCCACTGGCAGATTTTCTTCAAATATTTTCTGCAACACCTATAATATTAAGACTATTGCAACGGTTTTCTAAATGGTCTCTCATTGGTTTGATTTTGGTCTCTGTCCCCTGTGTTCTCATCTTGACTCCAGCTCCAGTCTAGGGTTATTGTCCTTCCCTCTCCAAAGTCTTATACATCCTCTTCCAGACGTTCTTCTTTCATGATTCCTCTGTATTTATCTCCATCCATCACCTCTACTCAGCCTCCCGACAGCACGATGCACCACGTTTCTCCTTAAGGCTGGTGTGCTCAAGGTGATGTGCAGAGTTAAGTTTTTTGCCACATGTAGTGTGCAATCCCCTGTGTTGCTGTATTACCTTAAATCCCATCAAAATGCATTGAAATTTGCAGTGACAAAAATGTGAAAAAAGTTCACAGGGTATAAATACTTTTGTACTTACCACAGTTTTTCAGGGTCAGAAGCGGGTGGTTTGTTGGGAGAGGCTCAGGTGTTGTAACATCCAGGCCGGCTGCAGCTATCTGTCTGCTCTTAAGAGCCTCATAGAGGTCTTCCTGGTTCACCACAGCTCCTCTGCAACAAAGAACTAGTTAGATCACCATCCTCATGTATCGTAGCAGCTAAGATACATGAGGCATCTGCATGCCTGGCTCTCCTGTACAGCCTTTAAATGTCTACCTGCTTGAGTTGATGAACACTGCAGTTTTTTTCATCTTGCTGAAAAATGCCTTGTCACACAGGCCCTGAGTTTCTGGTGTCAGTGAGCAGGAAACCACAATGAAATCACTCTCTGACACAAGCGTGTCCAGGGGAACTGCTCAACAAAGAGGAGACGGAAATAAATGTAAAACGCAGATGATCGAATGAACAAATTAATTTTTAAACTAATCCTTTGTGCCATGGTTAAAAATTTAACTTTGTCTGCGCTGCCATTTCCTCCTCACCAGACTTTCCTTAAATCCCACTTTCACTTTGTATCACTTCCAATGGTTTTCTTACCAAACTCTCCATTCACCTCTACGGCGTGGGCTTTAGCCGTCCTTCCGGTATACAGCAGTCTCTTAACCCCAAAAGTAAGGAGTCTCTGAGCTATGGCCATACCTGATCACAAAATATGCAACCAAAAGTCTCACGTTTACAAGGTCAAGTCATATAACTCCATGTTATTTGGACGACACAGAATCTGCCACGTAGATCTCGAGCTTCCAAGCAGCAACAGAAAAACAAACCAATGCGTCCAAGTCCGATGACCCCCACGGTGCTGCCAGACAGGCCGTAACCGCACAGCCAGAGAGGTTTCCATGAGCTCCAGCCACCACTACGACAAAGAGAAACACCTTTATCTAATAATCAATCAATCACATTTTATTTGTATAGCAGATTTTAGCAGCAAGGCATGTCAAAGTGCTTTACATAATTGAAATAAAAACAGCATGTGACAGTGAATAAACAGAAAGACAGAATTTTTTAAAAAGAAAAATGATTAAAAAAGATAAAAACATTAAAACCCTCACCCTTTGTAGGACTTCAATTAAACGTCTCACACCTCAGAGTTTTAGTTAAAACGCCATTTAACATAACATAATAAGAATGTAAATTCAGGCAGCTGCTGCCATTTTGTGTTAAAAAGTAACAGAAACACGACTAAGAAAAGTAATTAGTATAAATGAGTAACTCGGTGAGGCTAACTTTTTGACCTCCTCCACTCCCTCTGGTAACCGACGAGCAGTGGCCAGGAGCAGAGCCACGGTCAGCTCTGCGGTGGCGTCGGTCAGGACATCCGGAGTGTATCCGACACGTATGCCACTGTTAAAAGGGAGGAAAAAAAAAAGCTTTTATAGCTGAGAAAGTATGAAACATTTCATTTCAGTGCATTTGTTTCATTTACTGAAGCTCACCGCTTTTTGATCTCATCTAGAGCCAAGTGGTCGAATCCCACAGACATGGTGCTGATTACTTTTAGATTTGGCCCTAGAGTCAGAGAGGGAGCAGCTGAAATGCTGTGCACTCTTTGTTTTCACACAGAGAAAAAAAAGGGCTAAATTCTTCAATAAATTTTATGAGTCTTGTGAGTGTGCTCATAGCCCCATATGGGTTTTTTGGGGGGAGGTCTGAAATGAAGCAGCACACGACCGTGAAGTGAAAGGAAGAGAAAATATGATTTCAAAAGTTTTTTTTCTAATCTAAAAATGTGTCATACATTTGCATAGATCTCCTCTGATACCTCTGAATAAAACACAGTGCAACCAGTTCTCTCCAGTTGTTGCCTAATTAGTCAACAGAGTTTGAAATTTCCCACATGGCTGGAAGCTAACACTGCACATCGCTGTGAAAACATCATCCACACTGTGAAACATAGAAGTGGCAGAGTCATGCAGTGGGAATGTTGTTCTTAAACATTCACACCACATTTTTGTTTGGAAATCCTTTTGAAAAACAAGCTTCTTTTTCCAACCACTTTGTGTTGCTCAGTCACATGTAATCCATTTAAGCACATTGACGTTTGTGGCTGTAATATGGTGAACTGTGATGGTTTGAGCTGTATGGACACTTCTTCAAGGCAATGTAAATGAAACAGAATTACTGACGTGTGGCACTGTGATAAACTAACCCAAGAGTTTAAGGAAATGAGCAGTGCAGTTCTATTTTTGTAGAATAAAAAGGGTCCCACTTGTTTACATTTCTAAAAGAAATTCAAACAATTAAAAATGTTAGAATTTTATTTAATGGTTTAGATTTTTAAAAATAATTCTTAGCAATAGAGGCTGCAAAGTGGTGTAGTTGGTAGAGCTGTTGCCTTGCAGTAAGAAGGTTCTGGGTTTGATTCCCAGCCCCGGTCTTTCTGCATGGAGTTTGCATGTTCTCCCTGTGCATGCGTGGGTTTTCTCCGGGTACTCCGGTTTCCTCCCACAGTCCAAAAACATGACTGTTAGGTTAATTTGCCTGTCTAAATTGTCCTTAGGTGTGAGTGAGTGTGTGTGTGCATGTTTGTCCTGTGTGTCTCTGTGTTGCCCTGTGACAGACTGGTGGCCTGTCCAGGGTGACCCCACCTCTCACCCGGATTATTAGCTGGAGATAGACACCAGCAACCCTCCCGACCCCACTAAGGGACTAGGGTGTAAAGTGGATGGATGGATGAATTCTCAGCAATAGCTTTAAGTTTAGCAATGTTTAGGTGAACTAATTTTGCTTTTGAGTAAAAGCAAAAACCCTATAATACTAATAAAAGACATAATTTGTGGCTAACCAACATTTAAAGAGCTACAAAGGATCCCTGGGATGTACTTTGGGTATCATGTCACACAAATGTATTCTTCTAAGATGCATGTGGATAGTTGCTCAGATTAGGTGAATAGGACTGCTGCATGGTCTTGCTATCAGAGCGATGCCTACCTGCAGCATCCAGAACCTCAGCATCAATCCTGTCTGACAGCAAACACAGAAGACCATGAGCTCCCTGGACTCCTTTAAGAAGCTCTGCCCGCGGGACAGGCTCATCCGAGTCCCACTGAGACACCTCACATCTGTTTGAGTGGAGACAGGAATGAAGGTAAAAATGACAATGGGATTTATTGTCACTATTGTAACCCAAATGAACACAGTCATCTCAGCTGAAAAACAACTGTCAGTAGAAGATCGTATGAAAGCATTGCAAGCATGTTGAAGTTTTACGTAACTTATGGTCAAATTATCTCAATACACGTGAGCGCTAACTAGCAGGTTTTTAGTTTATCACGCTGCTTGTTCATCGAGACTGTTATGAAACTCTTCTTACACTCCAGTCGCTCCTGAGAGGATGTTGGTTCCCTCTTGAGGGATGCGCCTCGTTATGAAAACCTTCATCAGTTCCCTCACTGCTTTCATTACAGTTCAGCAACACAGGTTAACTGAACTCTCCCTCGGGTAGAAAACAACCGACTGTTGCAGCTTTACAACCATTTAACCTTCAGTCAGCTGCACCATTTCTTCTTCCGTAGGCGGGCACGAGACAGGAAGAGGCACATGTTATGGTTAGTGCGCATGCGCGGAGTCTTTAACCCCTACCTCCCCGCCCCCCCGCTTCCACTTTAGTTCCGTGTGTGATGAGAAGTAAAAAAAAAAAATAGAGAACCTCTTGAATATTATAGAAAACGCTGTTACTGTTTTAATGCAAAGCACGACGCAGCGTCAGGCGGAAAACAACCTGCGTTTGAGCTCATGAGAGTAGAAAGCGCTTGCGCAATTTCCGAAACAGACAGACGTCAAACACTATCTTATAATCAATAAGATATCCAGTACATGTAGATTACAGCAAGTAAGTTAAAGACGTTGTTTTATATAAACATAATTGGCTATTTTGTACTTTTAAATAGTTGCAATGAAAAGTACACATTTATGACTTTCTTACGTTTAAGATTGTTTATCGCGATATTTTTTTATTTATTATTATTTCATTTTGAAGATGTCTTTATTAGTCCCAACTGGTCTCCAGGCCATTATGTTAGACATTTTTAATAATTCTGTACTTTTTTATTTTATTTTTGTAATAATAATAATAATAATAATAATAAATAATAATAATAATCTGCGTTCATATAAATGTTAGGTTAAACTCAAGCATTCTTGTGGATTTTTGCTGGGCTCGTTGTCATTCACGCCTTTTCCTATGTGAAACACGGTGGTGGCAGGATCATGCTGAGGATATGTTTGTCTTGAGCAGAGGGAGACATTCCTGACCTACATCCAATGTGTGTCACTGGTGCTGCGCTATCAAATCTGGCAGATTTCTAAGCACCGATACAAAGCAGTGAGAGAGACGCTCCGAAAATACGTGCAGCTATAAAAGATGGGTGGTTCATTGGGTTAGACACAATCTAAATCACGTTCGATTTTTTTCTTTTACTTCCAATTTTACTTCCAAGAAAGACATTTTGAAAACACTGTTTTTTTTGTTTTCTTCCCATGTCTGAAACATAAAAATGCCATTAAGATACACGAACGTTTGTATATGAACACTTGACAGATTCCTTCCACTCAACGTCTGAATCGTCTATCTGATAAAAGTGAGTAAAGTTAAACGGGTTAATTATTTTTAAACGCTTCCTGTGAGTGGCGTCACCTCCTCCTCCTCCTGCCCAGCCCGGCGGAGCAGCGGCCGCTCGCTCGGCTGTAAATGGTCTGTCGTCGGCAGCAGAGGGCGGAATAAGGAGCTCTGGCTACGGAAGACTCACCCAGACGCCAAAACAGGAAATTAGAGCGGAGGACCCAGTCTGGAAAGGTAGGATATCGACTTATTTCTAGTAAGGGGATTTTCGTTCCTGCTGGCTTTGGAGAGCAGCAGTAAATAAAGCCTGGCTGGGTTATAGCTCGACCTGCGTGGCAGCTGCTTCACGGATTCCGCTGCTGATTTGTTGCGTGACGAACCCCAGAGTTACTTTTAGCACCGCACTTGTTAATCAAATTGTTTATTTACGAAACAGCGAAATGTTAACAATGCAAAATGAGTATAATTTATCAGCAGGGCCGGGGCTTAAAACGTGTAATTTCTGCTCCGTTGTTCACACAGTGATGGGCAGCAGACCACGGTACACACTGTGCTTTGCATGAATAACGGGCAAAGCTGGCCAGGAAATTCTGTATTTATTGTCATCTGTTGATATAGCTGCCCAGTTATTGTCATCCTCCGATATTACTCACTCCTCTGCTTAAGCCAGTCTCTCTGCTTAGACTGCTTAAGTATCAATATATCAATATAAGTTATAACTTATCAGATTAAAAAGTAAAAGTAAAAACTAACATTTAAATCTTTTTTAGTCAAACCGCAGTTTGACAAGGACTCAAAACTTTAAAACATCTTAAAATGAGAAAGAGATTTTGAAAAAGATTAAAAAAAGATTAAAACATTATTTAAAGTAATAATAAAAACATTGAAAACATCAATCCACGTGAGGACTTGCCCTTATGGCGTCTCCTGAACAGAGTTTTAGCAGAGCGACGTCTTACAACCTAAGACTTTTAAACCCACTATTTAGCCATAAGCAACTCTATACAGGTGGGTTTTAATTTAAGTCAGTTTAAGCTCAGAAATTTTGCCCATTGGTTTAAAAGTTATAAATGAATTAGTTGCACTGCAGTCATCATTGTACTCAGTGTGCGCATTAAAAGACTGGACTGCAGTATTTGCAGTGCACTTATAGGAAATTTGAGAAAAAAAGCTCAAAACAACATAGCATATTTTGTTTGTTGTTGCCTTTGTACATCAGAAGTGGCAGGATGGAAAGTGGCAGAAGTTAGGAAAAATGTTCTTCAGTATTTTACCTGCTAATCAGCGGTCAGTCATTCACTGACTGATTGGTTGCATTTTCATTATCCTCTCTTAGCAACTGTTATATGCAAAAGGTAAATTGAATCCCAAATAATAGAACACAAAAGATGACAAACTATTTGTAGAATATTTTAAGGAATAACCCATTTTTAAATCTCCCTTATTTCTTAAACATTTTTATTTAGGATGTTGTGCTGGCTGCATTGTCAATCATGTTTTGAAAACTCTAAAAAGAAAAGTGATAAGTAAGCTCATTTCAGAAAGAGGTCTCTGGATTTCTTTTTTACACAATAGGTTTTGTGGTAAGAGTATATTGTTTTAAAGACGAGGTTTCCCCCACAAAACTTGCTAAGCCTGGTGGTTGGGTGCTAGGGCAATCATTAATGCAGGGCCCATCATGTTTTTGAGCTAAGAAATGTTTAAAGTTGACAGGAAATTTTAATAATTATGTGTTATTAAAATATTGTAAGATTAATATCTGAATACCAACTACTAAGTCTTAAAAATGCAAGTATTTAAAAAAGACTGCAATGCTTAGCCTGGTGGGGGCACATGTAAAGCCTGGTGGCCCGCCAGGCTTCTAATACACTGGAGGAAATCCTGAAAGGTCATCCTCAGGTCAGTTCTGCCATCTTATAATGTTCCTTCTGTCACAGCTGTTGCACAACCCCAAAAAAATCATAGAACCAAAACCATGCCTGTACAGTCAGGGTCGTCAAACGGGCAGTTTTTATTTATAATAATATATATATTCTTATTTAACCCTTTTTTTTCCCCAAACTCAATTAGGACTTTTGATAACCTGCAAACATCTGTAGTATTGGGAATGATTTTATTATGATTACTTTAAGATGAAGGTTATAAATGTTCTGAAATAGGCTCTATAGTAGAAAAGTGCTCCAACATTTCCAAAGTCTGATAAATCAGCCAGAGATCATTGTCTGGAAAATGACTATGATCATAAAATATTGACAAGCTGGATTTTTTAATAAGAACTTCCACCATTTCCAGTTCAGAAAAACAACATTTACTTCACTGCACTTTTTTCTGAGCTAAAGAAATGTCAGACATTTAGGACACCTGCTCTTTGCATGAATGGGAGCGATTTTATAATTTCTTGAATTACTGTTGGATTTATAGCCCTTGCCTGTATCCAGCACACTATTGCATGTTCCTTTTATTCTCTTTGTCCTAGTCAAAGAAATTCACAGTCAGGCGTGAAAGAAAATTGATAATCTGGTTCTGCCCAGATTCAGCGTATTTCTGGTTATACCATCTTACAGAAACTCACGGCTGCGTATTATGAAATGAGGTTTTAAGAGAAAGAGATTAGTCAAATTTGCATCATCTGATCTTTCAAAATAAAGTTGCATAGCCTTGCCACATTAATTACTCTGGATTATTTTTTTGCTTCTCATAAAATCACTTCTGACAACTCATGTTATGTGCTGTCTTTTCATATGTGGTGAACCAAAGATTATTTCGTACGGCTGCTGTTGTTGCACTTTCATATTTCATTGCACCACTGCAAAGTATTTTATCCTTAATTACATCTAGCTTGTGAAGAATTTTGTGCGGCATGAGCTGTTTGAAATGTCCTAAATTTGACATTAGCATTAAAAGTTATATAATTCCAACTGACTCATCTTACTTGCAATAGATACATTTTTTTCTTGAGCAGCTTTCTGCATTTTTTCGACATCAGTTCTTCAAAAGCGGCTTCCTCTTTACAGTGACACAAGTGTTGTTGCCCAGACATTTTTGTTCAACCATTTCTTATAAGGTTAGACCTTTGGCCGTGTTGAAAAATAAAAAGATATAACTCGTTTGAAAGCTCTGGATAGTGTAGAGCTATCATCAAAAACACAGTAAACAAAAGCATATGTATGACCAAGGATGTTATTTAATGTATCTAATCTAACCTTATTATCTGCTTTCAATTTCAGAAAAAAAAAATAGAAGAAGAAGAAGAATTGCCCTAGCACCAACGGCTTGCTGCAGGAACCTGCAGAACCTGTCTGGGCCTGCCAGAAACCACTGGCCCGCCGGAGTAAGACTTGTACTGTGCAATGGCTCTGTTGACCTTGCACAGGATCCCATCTATCTCCACCTCCCCTGTGAGTCTCTACCCATCTCCATTTTTACTCTCTCCTCAGATATTCAGTTGTTAACTTTATCTGCACGTCGATCCGAGCGTCTGTTTGTGCAGAGACCTGTTAGGTCTGTTTGTGTGTGTGTGTGTGTGTGTGTGTGTGTGTGTGTGTGTGTGTGTGTGTGTGTGTGTGTGTGTGTGTGT
>CAEGAF010003226.1:0-17922 GCA_903067075.1 Micropoecilia bifurca
ATTTGTTGCTGCGCGTTTGCACAGAGTGAAGGAAAGAGGAGACCAGCTGGACAGACAGGCTGAGAAATGAGATGCAGCTGATCAGTATCGGTAACAGAGCCTATGATCGGCCGATTCCGATCATCGCCGATTTCACGAAAATCGGCCGATTATGATCGGTGACCGATCGATCGGCACACCTCTAGCTCTGATAGATGCCGTGTCAGAAACGTTCACTTCCATGTTCTCATCAGCCGGCCTCCAGCAACTCCGTTCAGACCAAATCCGTCTGTTTTGGGTGATTTATGCAACTTGATTTGGGTTGACTTGACCTCTGTTGTTGTTATTTCTAAGCTCTCAGCTTGTTTCTGCTTACAAAAGAGTTCATATACAGTTTATTTCTCGGGTGATTCGTGTTTATCCACACGTTGTCACACGTGTGTTCATGACTGAAGACCTTCGAAGTCACTAAAGCCTAATTCATTTCTAGAAAAATATGTAATTGTCCCCCATAGACTGATTAAGACAAAAATTTAAACCAAAAATCTGTATGATTTCCTGTATTTGAAAGTGACAATAATTAGGTGGAGCACCAAAAAATCTGTATCAGAATAAGCAGCCAAAGCTTTTTAGAGATTGGTGATTGGCCAGAAAACTGCAATCAGTGCATTCTTAATTTTAACTGCTACTTAAAACTTAAATGAAATAAAAACAAAGGCTACAGTTTGTCTAAAGTGCTGAAATGATGCATTTTTTAGTTTTTTTATTTAATAGCTAACTATAGAGTATAACAAGCTAATATTACCAAGTTTTGTTATTGCGTTATTTATTTTTTTAAAAAAGAAATGTATATATATATATCAGAAATACTATCAAGCAATTTTCTTAGCATCAGATTTTTAAAGTCAATTTAGAAATAAGACTAAGGTGTAACTTTGAATCCCCTGTGGACATTTAAACCTTACATTTCGACAAGTCAAGTCATTTCACACGTTTCTGTTGAAGTTTGTCTAGAAATGTTTATACAGGCCACTTGAATTTTCCACATTTAATATAAAATCAAACATTTCTTCAGCTCTTGCCCAAAACGTAACACTTAGACAGTAAACATAAACTCATCAGATTTGTTGTTATTGTACCGACTTGTATGGAAATTTAACACAATTGTTACAGCTAGCAGTAACGTCTAAACGCATGTTTGTTCAGTCTCCAGACAAGCAGAGGGCGCTGGAGGAGACCAAGAACTACACTACCCAGTCCCTGGCCAGCGTGGCCTACCTGATCAACACGCTGGCCAACAATGTGCTGCAAATGCTTGACATCCAGGCGTCGCAGCTGCGCCGCATGGAGTCCTCCATCAATCACATCTCGCAGGTACCAGTGGATCCGGCGCACAAAACGCGCCGCCGTTCACAGTTAGAGTTCGGGTTCAGTGGTTTAATTACTCCCTCACGTCCCTCAGACGGTGGACATCCACAAAGAGAAAGTAGCAAGGCGAGAGATCGGCATCCTCACCACCAACAAGAACACGTCCCGCACACACAAGATCATCGCCCCGGCCAACCCCGAGAGGCCCGTCCGCTACATCCGCAAACCCATCGACTACAGCTTGCTGGACGACATGGGCCACGGAGTCAAGGTGCTCACTGCTTTTTTACTTCTGTAATGTTCAGAATGCTTGAAAATTATTCCTAACAAAAAGGAACTTCAATCATTCCATCAAACATGTTTTTGGTGATTTTAAGCTTTTTGTTTATGCTTTTACTTTATTAGTCTTGAAAAACGTGACGTATGAATAGGATACAGTGCAAAAAATATAAAACTCACCAAGTATTTTTGGTCTATTTTTCTAGTGCAAATATTTTTGTTACTCTTGAAATAAAGCAAAACTAACTCAGAACTAACTTTTCAGCAAGACATAGGAACTTATTTTAAGATCAGTTCTTAATATTTATGAAATGGTTCTAATTCCAGTGTCAATTTTTTCACTTATAACATGACATTTCCCGATGTTTCAACTTTCATATCATAATAACGAGATAAACAATTCATATAACATAATTCTGTCAAAATCCACTTTTGACTTTTTAAATTACTCACTGGAATCCCAGTGACACAAACACATTCACACTATTTTGTCTCATGTGATACTGATCTTAAACTCCAAATACTATCAAGAAATGTGGCTAAATAACATTAAGTGGAATTTTGCACTGAAAATGTGTAGGAATCGTGATGAACTTTGATTTTTTTCTAAAAATGTTTGCCTTCCTTAAAGACATAGGAGTTGTTTCTGTGTGAAAATGTGACTTTTCTGAATAAAATTGTGTTTCTATTGATGCAAAACAAAAAAAGAACAAATCTAATGTAGAGGACATTAAAAGGTCAAACATAACAGAGCTCTCAGGTTTCACTGCATTTCAGAGTGAAGTCATGGAAGAAAAAAATCAATGTCTGCCTTTTTCGCCAGGAAACTAAATCTAAAGTCTGTCACCTGCTGCTGGCTACAGATTTCTGTTCTATTTTTCTCAAATAATAACATAGTAAAAGTGGTTTGTTCTGCTTGTGTCTTTGTTTCCCAGAAGTGGGGAAACAAAAGCACCGAAGATCAAATTCCTCAGATCTGAACAATAAGCTATTGTTGGCAGCTTTTCAGAAAAGCAGCTCTACTGTTCTTTCTCCAGCTAACCCCCTGATTTCTTCCTGTCTCTCTCTCTGTTTCTCTCTTAATGCTTGCCAAAATGTCTCTTTGTTGTCAACTCTAGTGGTTGCAAAGGTTTAAGGTAAGAATTTCAAAGTAAAAGCCTGACATGTTTTGCTATCAGGGTGTATCGGTGGATTGGGTTGAACTGCAATGGGAGTGGCTTTTGTTTCTGTTTCTCTTTTTTTCAGTTTTTAATCACCTTGTTTACTACATTCCTATTCATAATCAGATAGGATGACATTAGAAAGTGGAAACTGTTAATTTGTCACAAAATGACATGAATTCGATCTGTGACAAATCTGCTAAAATTTTAGTGCATCAGTGTTTGATGTTTGAAGCTCTTTCAAGCCTTAAAATTTGTTAAAAATCCTTAAAGAGTTTTTTTAATACTAGGACGAAAACGTCCAGTTACTATTGGTTGCTGGGGTAACAGAAAACCAGGATAGAAAAAGAAAGAAATCTTCAGGTAACAGTTGTCTTCTGGTTGAGAACCACAATGGTCAGACCCTTCAGTGTTCGGCCAACGTCATGGCCTGAAGATGAATCTGAAACAAAAGAGGAGATCTTGAGATTCCCCATCCAGAAAGTCTTCCTCTCCTTGACCATAGCATGAGATCCTGTCTATACACAAAACAAACACTATCCCACACTAGGAACAAGTGTTTGCTGGGAATATGAACACAGCTCTTTAGGACAACCTACAAAAACTTCCTTGATTCCAACCGAAAGTCCTCCATCATCAATCATCTCGTCTCCTCTTCTTCGGCTATTCAGCTGCTGATTTTCTGATCTGAAGCATGGCACTTGTGGTGTTATGAAGTTCAGTTGTTGCTTCTTGTATTTAATGTCATTGCTGTTTTACGTTTTTAGGTGCTATAGCTAACCAACAGGTGTTCACACCTCTGTCCTCCCTCACAGGCCAGCGCTCAAAACATGAAAACCGGAGGAGGCGCCCTGCCTCGCACCAACCCCCCCACACAGAAGCCCCCCAGCCCACCTATGTCAGGGAAAGGGACCCTTGGGTATGTAAGCCTCAGGGGGTTTTGGGTTTTTTTAATCACTTTTTTTGGCGTGCAGAGCCCAAGAGTTGATCTCTGTTTTACTTTCAGAGCAGGTTGGACCATGTGTGAGTCGGGATTAACAATACATAAGCTCGGCTGACATTATTGGCCTTTCTCGGGTCATCATTAATAAAACATCAATGTCAGTTGATGCATTAATAATAGCTGCATGTTACCTTGTGGAGACTTGCTGAACTAACATTTCTCTGTTGACTTTAGGATGGTTTTGAATCAAATACTCAAACTGAATCTGTATGATATGGAAATATATATTCAGATGTTTTATCTCTTTTTTTGGTACATAGAAATTAGTCTAACAATAGAGAAGTAGCTTCAATTTCATATCAGGAAAGTCAAATACTCCTTTGTGATGTTGGATAGATTCTTACTTTTGATCTCTGTCTTTTGACAAAAAACCTGTTGCTGGCTTTTCATCAACATTTTAGAACTTGATGGCATCATTCAGAGTTTTTTTTTTGGTGTAACTTGAGACAAAAATGGTAGAAATGCTGGGTGGTTAGAACGGTTCATAACATTTGAACCTGCTCTTAACTCATTGGTAAATGATTTTTGCAGATTTTGAAGCCAAGACATCTGGAAGTACAGAAGCTGTGTTGGGTCATGAACAAATGGAAAAAGATTTTTCCCTTTGCTTTTTTTGCAGTTTGGCTTCATATTAAGTTATTAAATAAGTGTAGGAAGAGATAATTTCTTATGTTATGAGGCTAATCAAACATTTCTTCACTTAGAGAATATTTTTGGGAAAACAGTTGATATTTTTGAATGAAAATTCCTCCTTTCTTGGGGGGGAACAGCCATCAGAAGTTAAACTTGTTTTGAGTTTCTCACAGCGGCTGAAGGTTGCACATGCTCTGTTCTGTGTCCTAACTCATCCAAGGCGTGTTTATCCCTCAGGGGTTCGACCTGCGTTGCTCGTAACTTTGTGTTTGTTTCGTCTCCGCGTGTGAAAAAGAAGCTTGTATTTGTACCCTGCAGTTGTTTGTTGAGAGGTCCAGTGTGTCCACACCTTCATATCGACCCACAGAGGTGTGTGTTTGTCCCTTCAAGATGCATATCGATCATCCATGATGCATCAAAGCTTGTGAAAAATCTCCTAGGATTTTCTTTTTAGATTTATTTTCCACCTTTTCATTTGTGTGACTCCAAGCTGCTACGCATTCCTCATAAAAATGTTCTGATCACTGAATCTTTGTTTCCTCATGTTTAAAACTCATCAGAGCTGCTGTTGGACTAAAGATGAAACTGTTTTTGCTCACAAGCAAAGCAAAAAGATATCATTTGGTTGCATCTTTTAAATAATAATAATGGTAAACATAAATAAAACATGGTAACCCATTCACTGAGTTCACTTTAATAATTGTTAGTTATTTAATAGCAAATAAACTATGACTTGTACACTCAGATGAGAAGTCGAGTCGGATACGACTTGGGAGCAGCTTATTGAAGGACACCCAAATATTTGACCCAATAGTTTAGTTGAATTTTGGAGCGTTTGCTCTGACAGAACCGGTGGAACTGGGTCGGGTTTGTAGGCCACCCTGCTCACACACACCTTTCCAGATCTGCTCAGAGATTTCCTCTAAGGTTTTTTGACACGAGTGGAAGATATGACCTTAAAGTTGTATCGCAATATTTTGGGATAAAGATAAAAGTGATGATAGGAAATACTTATTGCTACTTTTTTAGGTTGTAGCTCCACAACTACAAATTCTGCTTTTGAGAAACAGCCATTTATATTGTGCTTCTTTACACGTATTACATTATATAAACAGTTGTGATTTGTATCACAGTGATTGCATTTAATCATATTTTCAAATTAATTGATAATTTCATTCAAGTGGAGGTAACAGCACTGACACAGAAAGTTTTAGGGGATTTTAAACATTATTAATTGTAATTTATTGTGACAATAAATCAAGATTCTTATCACGATAAGAAAATTATCTCAATAAATGATAAACAATACAATATATGGCCATGCCTACGTTTTGATGGCCGCTCCAAATCATTGACCCTCTCATTGTCTATGTGAAAGATGCATAAAATAGAGAATAAAAATCACTAACAATTATTGTGTCCTCTGACAAATTATGTAACATAAAAACAAGTTTAATTTTAGCTTCCTTTATACCTTCATAGAGGTGAATTTCACTTAAAGGAAAACTGGAAAACATGATAATTAAGGCAGGAAATACAAGAAAATAAATAGAATATTGTCCCACAAAGCCGAAAGTCAGGTGTAACAGCAGAAACGGATCTAAAGGTTCACACACAAAAAGGTCTTTGTGTGAAAAACAATAAGATTAACAATAATAGTAATATACTGACTCAAACTACCATTGTCTCCCCATTTCAACGCTTCATTCACAGACCAGGAAGCTAACTAACTCTTCCAGATGTTTAAGTTGCTCCATGTTGTTTCTAACACTCACCAGAGAATCTGTAGTTTATCAAAACCGTCTCAATCTGATCACGACAAAGAAGAAAAAACTGCTCCGTGTTTCTCCACCAACAGCAGTCATCTCACCTGTTTACCATCTGTCATGTCATTTTTTTTTAAGTTTGCACTTTGTTTTTTCCTCCTCCTCCTTCCCTCCTCCCCCCCCCCACAACACTCACCCTTGAATGCATCCCCTCACCCTCCTTCACCCCCCTGGATTCCTCCTAACCCCTCACCCCTCACAGGCGCCACTCCCCTTTCCGGACGCTCGAGCCGGTGCGTCCTCCCGTTGTCCCTAACGACTACGTCTCGAGCCCGACGCGCAACACGGCGCCCCCCCAGCAGAGCCCCGCACGCACTGCATCCGTTAATCAGAGGAACCGCACGTACAGGTACCCCCTCACTCCCCCTCGCCCCTCCTTCTGCTTCCCAGCATGCCTCTGTACTCTTTAAACTTTAAACAAGCCCCCTTTCTGCCCCCCCCCCAACCCCCGCTGCCAGCTTCTGAAAACCTTTCTTCTTCTCTGAAGCGACTCTCCGCAGAAATCTTTTTGATGAGCTTTTGTCCTTCCAGACGCTCTCTGTGAAACTCCTGTCCGCTCTGGGGAGAAACACAAACCCAGTTTGAATCTGTGCCCCCATCTGTTGCTCGCAAACTATTCCAGTCTGTAAAGACGAGAAAATCTTCCCCTGACTTTCCTCTGAATTTCTCTCCATCTACATCTCTTCATCTCTCAGCAGCTGCTTTTCCATTATAAATGTGCACAAATGTCAAAAAACCGACACAATTTTGCAATTGAGGTGTGTCCATTAAATAAGTAACTCAATGAATATCATACAAGGAAGTTTCTTTACACAATGAAATAAAAAGAAACCATCTTCCTCCCACTTCCTGTTGTCGTCTTTGTCTTTTCCACCAGTAGAAACATCCAGCTGTTGATCATGTGATGCGAATAAAAGTGTTTATGTTGCAGTTTTGTAACAGACATATGTTTCCATATGTCCAAAAACCTTCTTTTTTTTTTTTTTTTTTACAGAAAAACAAGTTTGGTTTGTTTTTGTTAATTTTTTATTCTCCGTGTTTTTATTAAACAACCTTATTTCTGTGATCTGTTGGCTGATGAAGACGCAGCTACTGAGCAAATAATTGTGCAATTTGACATTTCTAAAATAAATATGCTTAATGGAAACGAGCTAATTCGAAGAAAAAAAAATTCTCGCTTTTGGGTGAAAGGTTTTGGTAGCAAGAAGAGGCAGGTTGATGTTGCAACACTGCAAGTCACATGATCAACAGCTGGATGCTGCCACTGGCGCAGAACATGAAGAATACAACAGGAAATAAAGAAAGAATGATGGTTTTTAATGACTTACTGCGTATGCTAACTTATTCACGTGTGATTTTTAACTGTTAGAAACACCACAATAACAAAATAGTTTTTTTGGCATTCGCGTTAATGCTATCAAGAGTTTTGTGTACATTTGTAATGGAATCGCAGCTCTTCACCGTCTTCCTGCTTTCACACACTCATGTTTGTGTGTGTGTGTGTGTGTGTGTGTGTCTTTTGTTGCTACAGCGTCTCCTGTGTTGTTTGTCCTTATCCAGCTGCTTTATTTATTGATATAACTTGTCAGTCATTTCAGAGGCTCACACTAACACATCGATGCTTCTTGAGGGAGCCGCTGAGATTGTGGAAAAACATTTTGCCTCTTAACGTTCTGTTGAAATGGCTAAATACGAGTTGAATAATTACACAATTTGCTGCTTAAACGATGATTTAATTTGTCACAAATATGTTTGTGTGAAGAAGAAAACAAGCCGGAGTGTGCATCACATTGTGTGAGTGTGTGAGTGTGTGTGTTCTGACGCGCCTTGCCGCCCCGTCAGCAGCAGTGGGAGCAGCGGAGGAAGCCACCCCAGCAGCAGTCGCAGCAGCAGCCGAGAGAACAGCGGCAGTGGCAGCGTGGGCGTGCCTATCGCCGTGCCGACGCCTGCCCCGCCCACAGTATTCCCAGGTAACCCTAGGCTTCCTTTATCCTCCACAGCCGGAAACTAACTGAACTAATCGGAGCGTCGAGTTGTACTTGGTATCTGCTGTTCTTTCCCTCCCTCACCTGTCTTGTTTTTTTGTTTGTTTGTTTTCTTCCTTCCTGACCTTTAACCCCCTCACTTATACCCATCAGGTTCAGCCCCTCTCCCTCCTAACACGACCAAATCTCCCCCTAACACTGCCACCACCCCCGGTCCACCTCCTTCTGTCCTAGACGGCCCACAACAGGCCCCTAACCCCTCTGTAGAGATCCCGCCTGTCCCTCCTCCCCCTCCTCAGCTCCCTGCCTCCATGGCCCCCTCAGGCACCGGCCCTGCTTCTTATGGCAACCCCACACAAGGTGAGTGGAGATGCTCACCCTGCACGCCCCCCCCCCGCCCCCCCCCCGCCCATCTACCGCCCCCTGCTTGGTTTATCCATGTCTGGCTTGTAAACGTTGTTCACTGCAGTCAAAGAGTCGTTGGGTTTTCTCTGGATGTTGCCCGGTGTGTTTGTGTCTAGAGGTCAGGAACAAACACACTAAGATGCAACTTGCTTGTTAAGGACCTCCATCTGCTTTATTATGTAACATTGTCTTTTTTTTTTTTAGCTTTACATCATGTTATAATGTTATTACCCCATCAAAACATACCTGGAGTGTTTCCTTTTTTTCATGCATGGTTGAGAAATCCTTTAATCTCTCATGGCAACCATTCAGCTGTGTAAGACGCTTCGGGGAACCAAGCTCCGCCTTTGAGATGCAGCTCCTTCTCAAAGCTTCAGTTTCCAAGCTGTGACTCCCCCACTCAGCTCCTTCAGACTAGCCAGCAGCAATTAGCAAACAGCTGGTGGAACTGACCATCTGCTGAGCTCATTATAGGAGCTACTTCGCAGTGAAATGCTGAGAAAAATGTTGAAGGTTTAATAGAGCCACATTGTGATGACTTCCTGAAGGCGGAGTTTCAGAAGGAGCAGGAGCTTCTTAAAGACACAGAGACCTGATTTCAAGCCACTAAATCATGAAATCAAATGCCTTTTAAAGGGGCAGTATCCTGTAGTTTAGACATATTTTCATTCATGTTACCTTCAGCTATAAAAATATTCCATATATCAAATATGATGGTTAAAACTTCCACACAGAAGAGTGTTGAAATACTCAAAGAAGTTGTGGCTCAGTCTAACCACTTCATTTCTGAGCGTTTGTCATGTAGACGTCCCATCATGCTCCTCTCCGCATCTCACACAGAGGTTGTTGGTGTCTGGTGAGACATTGTGTTGTTCTGATGTAAAATGCACAAACCGACTGCTAGAACAGCTTCTGTGTTTTTTCCCTGCTGGTGTCAGATTCCTGCCCTAAAAGGCAGTTTCTTGACTTTTCTCATCTTGAAGAGCACGAATCATTTATGTTTTCCTTCAGTCATTTGAATTTCTGTCTATTTATATCAGTATCAACTAGGACAAATAACAGATGGTGTACATTTAACGGAACTTAATCATAATTAATTAGTACTTAGCAATTTGTTTGTAAGCTGCTTAAGTGTTTCAGAATTAGCCCGATATTATTCATTCCATCTATTATTAAATGTTGACGTTTGTAGTTTCTTTCACCAACTGAGGAGTCTCTGCTGCCCCCTGCTGTCGTCTGTTGATAGGTGCGCCTCAGTTCTACAGCATGAATCGCCCTGCGCAGCAGCAGCCCCAGAACCCCCAGGTCGGGGGGTCCCTGCCGTTCCGCCGGCCCTCGTCGGTCACGGGTCAACCCAACACGGCCCACCACAACCAGAGCCAGCTGAACGGCGGGCCGCACTTCGCCCAGAACCAAGGTAACGCAGAGCAGGTCCAGTCTGGTGTTTTTATTAGGGTTTTATGGGACAAAGCAGCACATAACTACGGTAGATGATTAAATATTGTTGAATATTACTTTTCATTCTTTAGAACATCTAGAAAATCATCATTTATGAGCTACTTTGTGAGGTGAACTATTTAAAATACAAGACTTTGTAGGAGGGGCTGGTCAGACACTTTTCCTCTGAGTTCATTTTCATTTCTGCTGCTCGACAAAAACGAAGCTTTTGTCTCAGTTTGTTGAACTTTTTAGGCTGTAGAGAAAACTGATCCCTGGCTTGTTTCTTTTTTAATAAATCATTTCCTGTCTGACTCTGACACTTCGTATTAACATCAGGACTCTTCGCTCTTTCACTTTTTGTCTTATTGCAATATTTTGTCCTGTTTCTCTGCCAGAAATTGTCTGCTTGTATAACTTCAACTTGATAAAGAGCTTCTTATGTCCTCCTTTCAAATATATTCACTTTACCAACACTTAAATAAAAAAAAATGGCAAAAATCAAATGAATATTCAGAGACTGAACTTTTTCTTTGGAGTCTCTGCTCCTCTTTTTCTGACCTTTAACTCTGTTGTGCTTCTCTTGTACTCTAACCTGATGCTGGTGTCTGATTGTGTACTGGTGCTAGCAGGTCCACATGCGCCCCCTCCCCCCTCCATGCAGATCACCCCCCAGCTGCCTCTCATGGGCTTTGTGGCCCGAGTTCAGGAGACTAGTAAGTAACGTTTTAGCACCTTGCTTCCCTCTGCATGACCTTGGCTTGTGTGAACTCCACCTCCCTCATCAGCTGCCGTCTGGCTTTTTGTTTCATTTGGTTGATCTTGCTGTCCTGAGCTGCTGCTCCACACAGACCGTTTAAACTAAACCTGCAGGAATTTTGTTTGAGATGATGCCATCATTAAAAGTGAAGGTGGGATAACTGCAGGTTTCCGTGGCAGCAGATGCTGGTTCATATTACTAAAGCATGTTGCTGTGGGATATTTTTGATTTTACATGCATCATATTTATTTTTACGTCAGCACGTCTTTCTGAACCAGCATGGCTCCTTGTTTACGTCCCAAACCCTTCAAAGTTTTCTGGTTGCCTTTCCTTCATAATGAGTCATCTCGCGTTTCCATGGCTACCTGTAGTTTCAGACGTGCCGCCGCCACCTCCGCCCGCCGACGAGCCGGTGTTTGAGGAGCCCACCCCGCCCCCGCCTCCGCCCGAGGACTATGAGGATGAGGAGGAGGAAGAAGAGTCGGCGGTGGTGGAGTACACCGACCCCTACGCCGAGGAAGACCCACCATGGGCCCCACGCAGCTATCTGGAGAAAGGTTAGTGTTCAGACAGGAAAAATCACATAAACTGTATTCATACGTTTACTTAAAAATCATGTGTTTATTTGTTTCCAAACCCGACCTTTGAACTCCTGAAACGAGGAGAGGTCAAAGCGTTCAGAGTTCATCCACCTCTTCTCATTTCTTCTCAATCTGAATTTGCCTCAAAGCTGGAAACCCAACCAGTTTAAATGAACTCTGCCTGTTTTGCCAAGTTCCGCAGTAAAATGTCTCAACTTCCCCAGAAGCTTCCTAATGTCCTGAAGATGTTTTTCGATGTTCAAATAGCAAAGGAAAACTTCATCTAGGTCCTTTCCCTCTTTCCTTGCCTCAGTGGTGGCCATTTACGACTACAGTCGCGACAAAGAAGACGAGCTGTCCTTCCAGGAGGGCGCCATCATCTACGTGATCAAGAAGAACGACGACGGCTGGTATGAGGGCGTGATGAACGGGACCACGGGTCTCTTCCCCGGTAACTATGTGGAGTCCATCATGCACTACGCCGATTGAGCAGCCCTCCTCTGACGGGAGCAGGCGGAGACTTGGATCAGACGGAGCCTGACCTCCATCCGAGCGCAGCTGTTCTAAAGGACACGACAAACTGAGATCATTCTTTCGACATAGTTGTCGCCATTGTAAAACAACCACTGCTCTAGATATATCCTTCCTTGTAATGTTTCTTTCTTTATTTGACCAAGCAGGAGTGTTGTTAAGTTATGAAGCCACTACATTTTTTGTTTTGTTTTGTTGTCATTTACCAAGTCGCCCTTACTTTAAACAATATTTATTTGTAGTCGAAGAAAGGGCTGGAGGAAAATGCCTTCATGTGTAGATTTCTCCTCAACACTCCAGAGACAACAAGATCCTCAAGAAGTGGGGGAGAGAGGGTTGGGTTTCCAGTCGGCACCTCAGGGACGGTGCCAAAGCTGAGCAAGACAAGCACACAGGATGTCTCAGCGCGACATCTGTAGGCAAACGAGTGCTTTAAGGTGACAGTTCGGATTATTTTCTGTAAAGTTTTATTTGACGAAATGCAACATTTCAGGCAGTCGGGTCGATTCGTGCTTCACTTCGCAAGCCGGCGTGCGATTTCCGAAGAGAAGGAATCCTCATCCAGCCCTGGAATAACACGAGTTTTTTGGAAGCGCAGCATTTATTTTTCTTTCATTTTTGTTTTCTCTTTTCTTTTTATGGTTTTGCTTGCAGAGCGTCAGACTGCATGTTTTCTTTCCTATTGATTACCGTCTTAATATTTTCAGATATGGTGTGGTTTGGTTTTTCTATATTCGCCCTGTTACGCAGACGACATCATATCTCGGTCATCTCTCAGACGCTTGTGCCATATTGAAGTGCGTGTTGCTGTTCAGAGGTTATCACTTCATTTGCAATAAAACTCGCCGGTGGCGGTTCGAGGGTGGGACTGGTACTGAAATGCAAAACGTTCTCAGCTTCTCCCCCCGAGTCGTTTCAAATCAAAAGCACATACGTTTGTAATAAAAAAAAGTGTAGAAGAAGAAATAATATAACTGTGAGATGTATTATGTCCTCACAAAGGGACTTGTTGAATATGAAAAGAACCCAGCTGTCGTGTTGAAATGGTTTTAGCGGCCATACCAAGTAAAAAAATCAAATAAAATTCACTTGTCCTCCATATAGTTCAATACGCTTGGCCGTTGGGTGTTTCCACCATGTCGGAATCTTTATTTTTTATTTTAAATGGAGAAAAAATAAAAGAAATAAGTGGATCTGTATGTGAGTCTTGCATGCCATTGTTCTTATCTGTAAACCTACATGGCGAGATCACACATTTCTAAGAAAAAGACGAACCGCCCTGACCAGTAACAACCAGCCTCATCCAAAGAGACTGTAACTTCAAGCCCACGTCCGAGGAGTCGCTCTCCGACCTGAAAGTAGCCGTCATTACGTCACCCGTGGACCATTATGTGCAAGCTGCTAGTGAATCCAGCAGGCGGGATATTTACGTAACACTACATAGATGACACTAAACGGTCAAAACTTACATGTAAGGCCTTTGGCCTGCAGGATTCACAACCTTCTGGAATCACGGATGTCCCTTGGGACGTCAGGTTAACAGTCCATAATGCCATTGTGTTGCACAGTCAAAGTTGAATTGCAGAAGTATCATATTTGTAAAATCATGAGAACAAAGACAATAAAGTTATTAAGATTTACTGATGCACATGTGTCTATTTTTGTGGCTCACATTTAAGGAGGTTGGTTCTGGGGTGAATGTTAACTTGTTTGGCTAATGGACCTTATCAAGCTCCTCCCAGAAACGCCCCTCGAAATTCTCACATGACTACATGTCTCAAACAAAGCCCAAAGTGCTTAGTTCTATGTGTAATTTCTGCATTTCTGAGTCGATTAGTGTAGCATTTCTGCTGGATTTTCAAAAAATATCAGCTACAACAATGGACAGGGGAACCAACAAGTTCATGTCATCTTTTTTGGACAACATCAAGGTGTTTGATGACTCCAACATTGTGCGTGTCACAGCTAAATGCTACCGATGAGGAAAACAGCAGATCCTCACACCCTCAGCATAAATATAGCTGTGGACAACATCACTGACGCCTATTGTTCTTGCAAGGTTGGGTAAGTAGGACATTCATGGTGTGGAGGATGATTTCTGTTGGCAAATGTTCTAATGTGCCTAGGCCTGATACGTGGTACTTGGTGGCTAACACGATTAGCGTGGCTAACACAATTAGTTTAGTAAAAAGCCTTTTCAGGTAAAATAAAAATCTAATGTATGTCAGATACGGTACACATTGCATATTGATCTGTTCAGCTAATGTAACAGATGCTTCAAGGTGTAGAAGTTGTATCGTTACTGCCATTATGCTGTACTTTGTTAAAAGGTTTTCATAATGGATGTGTTTATTGACTTTTTTTCATTCACTAAACACAAAGTAAAGCAATAATACTTAGACTAGGCATTTCGTTTAAGATTTTGAAAATCTGTGAATTTTAGTTCCACAAATACGATCAGGATACCTGACATCACCTGTACAGATTCCCCACTGACTGGAGAACCATTCTTTCAAGTCCTGACCAAAAACCTTCTGCCGGTCTGCTAGTCCACAATGTAGCATGTGTTTACTACTGTAGCTTGTGTTTGTGAGACGATGCGCTGTGACGTAAAATTGGCATTAGCCAATGAAACGCGGCCCTTGTGGTAAGGTCCATTAAGGCAGAGCAGCTTTCGCGTTCTACATGGCATTTCCTCTGCATGTGAAGCTTGTAGCAGAGGAACCATTGTCTCCTCTCCTGTGAGGGTTCGACGTTTTCAGGCACCAATGTGTATTTTTTGGGTTTGGTCAGTAGATGGCGCTGTGGGCCAAAGTATTGCTGGATTTCAGATGACGTACTTAAAACGTCACGCAATAACGATGGCGGTCATAAGGTAAATGCAGCCCTTGTAACTTTTGTTGACTCAAAAATATCAGCAGGCTTTAATTTATATTGGGAAAATATCTTGTTTGGATTTCAACAAAATTAAAAAAGAATTTGAAAAGTTTCTTTATCAATGTATTACTTATTAAAGCTAAATTTCACCTACATAAATCTAAATTTTTGAGGGGAAAAAACACTCAGGTTTTTTTTTATTGAACTTAAACATTATATATTTACAATTCATTCAACCTTCAACTAATCAAAAAGCAAAAACAATATGGACTTGCAATCAACTTGGAATTTTGGATTATCTCCTATGTTAATTCACTGATTCTGGCATATATACCACAATTTGTACTATTTTCTTTATGCAAGATTATTTTGATTGTCATTTTCTTGTCACTATTGTACTTTATGTTCCCCCTGGCAATTATATTTGTCTTGTTTTTGTTTAGTTTTTTTTCTAATATGTACACAGCACAGCTGTGTATTGTTCACAAGAAATAAAGTTTATTAAAAAAAAAGAATGTGCTGACTAAAGCAGAAAAAAGGTAAATGCAGCCCGTTTACTTTGATCCAGCTTCAAGAGTCAAAGTCCATGTCGTGTTCGGTTGTTCCACTTGTTCTAATAGAAAGATACCGTACTTGCATACTGTATGCAGACTGTTGGATGTAACATTTATGAGCAATAAATATTGTGCTACTATCAGTATCAAATCAAAGACAGTAAGTTGCAAGCCTTTAAAATTGTGATGCTTTTTTATGGGTCAACTAGACTTAAAAAATTATAACAGCAGCTGCTCAGTGGGGCCTAATCAAATTTTTTGTGAGGGGGCCCAAGATTCCTGGTGGTGCCCATGAATCCAGATATTATGATAAATAGGCCTAATACAGAGTTAAATTAAATTTGATTTTAAAATTTTTTAAATTACCCAGGAAAATATGCAGCTCTAGATGTTTTGACTGAAGTTCTGGGATTAATAATTTTCTGTACAAGAATAATGAATCTTGTCCTAATGTGAAGTGTGTTTCTGGATCTATAACAGAATTAATTGTGCTTGTAGCCTGACAACTATTATAATCCTGTTATTCATTCATCAAAATGCTTATTTAAAGTTAGAGGACAAAATAACTTGGCATTTTACTAAACATATTATAAAATATGTAAAATGCAAAGCTTTAATGAAGTCCTTGGGTATGAGATTGTCAATATAGCGTAATAAATTTTAAGTGTACGCCTAATAAAAGAGAAAAAGTGATAGTGTGCTTTGCTACACTATCACTAGATAAACTGTGTAAACTTTGCCAGTGAATGTTATAACGCATAATATAAGTTTTATATGTGTTACATTGTTTCATTTCTAATATAGGCTCTTTTGTCAGATAATCTAAATCGAAGTTAGAAAATATATATTTTTTTTAGATTTACAGAATCTCAGTTATCCTCCATATCGGGGCTGAACCCGGTATCACACCAAGCACTGTAGCTAATATTAGCTGGTAACTCGCCAGTGGACATAAATACAGTAAAGTAACATTCTAATAACAATATATACACAATAATATGTCCATCTTACTTGTGAAATGTTTGTGGAGCCTCACATCAATAATCCATAGATCAGAACAACAATATCCCTCAGTGATCAGGCATCTTCTGCTGTTTTGATTGAGCAAAGTAGGAGGGGCGACCGGTCCAAGATGGCCGCCGTATTTCTTGCGCCGGAGCAGCCAATGCGGGGTCTGCTGTTGTCTATGGTCAGGTGTACCACCTGTGTAGTTTCTGCGTTTGGCCACTAGATGGTGCTGATGCCTCACGTATATGAGCCGAGGGGTGACAGCCAGGTGTTGATTCCTCCGCCGCAGTTGTTTCTATTTTAGTTGATCTCGAGTTACTGGGTTTGTTCACTAATCGTCTCGATTGAATTGAGTTCAATCTAAAATTGCAGCTGCTCAGCACGTCATAGAAAAGCTCAACAGTGTTAAACTGGCTAGTCGCCTCATACACAAGTGTCAGAAATAAAGCAGGGAGGCAGTGAACATAACGGCATGCTTTATTGGTATACAGTAAAGCATTTTATAGTACAGTAGTAAGGCATACATTTGATGGACTCTGATATGTTGTGAAGTACCGACGTGTTATTTGAAAAAAATGAGGTGAAATAGAAAATCAAAGAAATCAACTTGGGTCAAAATTTCAAACTCACTGGGTCATGCTGCAGGAATCTGATGAAACAACTGATTATTTATTACAAATGAAGATTTTTTTTCTTCTTTTAGTCACGTTAATATCAAAGCTCCTCACACAGAACGAAACCAACCTGCTCTGAACCAAAGACAAAATGTAACATGAAAAACCAGATTAGGCTTGACATAATATTCACCGTCCACCAGGATCAATTAGAAGTATCTTTTAGATTTTTACTAATCTTGGAGTGTGGAACTGATCAGAGGTCAAACTAACATCCAAACTCCACATGAGGATGTTGAGTTAGTAGCAGGTAGTGGAAATCAAACAGTTAAAATGTTCCTGTGCCGCATGGATTGACTGTTAAAGTTTGTGTACTGAGGAAGACTTTTCTTCCTCTGTGTGAAACGGGAGCAGATACATTTTTCTGCTTTAGCTGACAGTAAAAATACATCTGATCAAGACTTGGTTTGCACTTGAACACTTTGGCCTTTGGAGAATGGATGTTTGAATTAACATGTTGAAAAGCAAGTCAGAAATCTGACCTTTTAGAGAAATGACAAATTTGTAGTTGCAACAAGACAGATGTCCGATTTGTGAAAGCCAAGTGATCAGCTGCAAATCAACGTGTCAAATTAGTCTACCAAGTAAAAAAACTCAACAGCGCCCTCTAGTAGCTTTCTGAAAACTCTTCTTGATGCAATAATGTGTGAGGCCTTTTTTTTTTAAAACTTTGCTTACTGTTATTAGGATCATCAGAGCTTGTATTGGGTATTAATATCCATCCAGTTTCTAAAAAGTAGCATCCCTCCACTCCAGAAAAAAAAAACTGTTATGAAATTTTAGGCACCACACTCACACACACACACACACACACACACACACACACACACACACACACACACACACACACACACACACACAC